>CM054058.1:46193396-46273574 GCA_028641055.1 Alopecurus myosuroides
TAGGGTTTCGGGCCAAATGACGATTATTATGGTCATATCCATGGCATAGTTTGTTCAAATATTCCCATATTACACAAAAACATGCATCTTGGAAGCACGGACAATGTTGACGGAGGAAGTTTTCCTTTTCATTGAAGCAAAAAACCATTTTCTATTTTCCGAGTGTAAAAAAAGGGTTTTTTTGTGAAGGACCTACCATAAATTTGTTGCAAAATTTGAGAGCTATAATTTTTGAAAATACTAGACCATGTTATATGCACAAATAACCAATTTGTTTCATATGAAAAGGTTTCCATCCACCTTATTTGAGGAACACAAGTTTCTGCCGATTCCGTTGGAAACTGGTCAAATTTGAACTACAGGTACCTCATAGTTTGCTCATGAATTTTGGAAAAAATTGTTTTTAGGTACACAAGTACCTATTTCAACATAGATACACCAAGAGTTTCTCAATATTCAACCTTAGCTACGAACAGTCATGCCCGCCGCCTTGACTTTTTCCTCAAACGGGGTTAGAAAATTCCAAAAAATTCAAAAAAAAGAACGAAAATGATGCGAAACCTTCGCGTGGTGTCATTATATAGGTCCTAGTATACACCAAAAATAATAAACTTGGAATACAACAGTTGTGTTGAAAATGTGTTCACAAAAATTAGCTATCTTCTCCGAACATTTCAGGGTTTCGGGCCAAATGACGACTGTTATGGTCATATCCGTGGCATATTTTGTTCAAATGTTCCCATATTACACACAAACATGCATCTTGGAAGCATGGACAATGTTGACGGAGGAAGTTTTCCTTTTCATTGAAGCAAAAAAACCATTTTTTATGTTCCGAGTGTAAAAAAGGGGTTTTTTTGTGAAGGACCTACCATAAATATGTTGCAAAACTTGAGAGCTATAATTTTTGAAAATACTAGACCATGTTAGATTCACAAATAACCAATTTGTTTCATATGAAAAGGTTTCCATCCACCTCTTTTGAAGAACACAAGTTACTGCCGATTCCGCTAGAAACTGGTCAAATTTGAACTACAGGTACCTGATAGTTTGCTCATGATTTTTGGCAAAACCATTTTTAGGTACACAAGTACCTACTTCAACATATATACACCAAGAGTTTCTCAATATTCAACCCCTAGCTACGAACAGTCATGCCCGCCGCCTTGACTTTTTTCTCAAACGGGGTTAGAAAATTCCAAAAAATTCAAAAGAAACCAAAATGATGCGAGACCTTCGCGTGGTGTCATTATATAGGTCCTAGTATACACCAAAAATAATAATATTGGAATACGACAGTTGTGTTGAAAATGTGTTCACAAAAATTAGCTATCTCCTCCGAACATTCTAGGGTTTCGGGCGAAATGACGATTATTATGGTCATATCCATGGCATAGTTTGTTCAAATATTCCCATATTACACAAAAACATGCATCTTGGAAGCACGGACAATGTTGACGGAGGAAGTTTTCCTTTTCATTGAAGCAAAAAACCATTTTCTATTTTCCGAGTGTAAAAAAAGGGTTTTTTTGTGAAGGACCTACCATAAATATGTTGCACAATTTGAGAGCTATAATTTTTGAAAATACTAGACCATGTTATATGCACAAATAACCAATTTGTTTCATATGAAAAGGTTTCCATCCACCTCTTTTGAAGAACACAAGTTTCTGCCGATTCCGTTGGAAACTGGTCAAATTTGAACTACAGGTACCTCATAGTTTGCTCATGAATTTTGGAAAAAATTGTTTTTAGGTACACAAGTACCTATTTCAACATAGATACACCAAGAGTTTCTCAATATTCAACCTTAGCTACGAACAATCATGCCCGCCGCCTTGACTTTTTCCTCAAACGGGGTTAGAAAATTCCAAAAAATTCAAAAAAAAAAAACAAAATGCTGCGAAACCTTCGCGTGGTGTCATTATATAGGTCCTAGTATACACCAAAAATAGTAAACTTGGAATACAACAGTTGTGTTGAAAATGTGTTCACAAAAATTAGCTATCTCCTCCGAACATTTCAGGGTTTCGGGCCAAATGACGACTGTTATGGTCATATCCATGGCATAGTTTGTTCAAATGTTCCCATATTACACACAAATATGCATCTTGGAAGCATGGACAATGTTGATGGAGGAAGTTTTCCTTTTCATTGAAGCAACAAACCATTTTCTATTTTCCGAGTGTAAAAAAGGGTTTTTTTGTGAAGGACCTACCATAAATATGTGGCAAAACTAGAGAGCTATAATTTTTGAAAATACTAGACCATATTAGATGCACAAATAACCAATTTCTTTCATATGAAAAGGTTTCCATCCACCTCTTTTGAAGAACACAAGTTTCTGCCGATTCCGTTGGAAACTGGTCAAATTTGAACTACAGGTACCGCATAGTTTGCTCATGATTTTTGGAAAAAATCATTTTTAGGTACACAATTACCTATTTCAACATAGATTCACCAAGAGTTTCTCAATATTCAACCCCTAGCTACGAACAGTCATGCCCGCCACCTTGACTTTTTCCTTAAACGGGGTTAGAAAATTCCAAAAAATTCAAAAAAAAATCAAAATGATGCGAGACCTTCGCGTGGTGTCATTATATAGGTCCTAGTATACACCAAAAATAATAATATTGGAATACGACAGTTGTGTTGAAAATGTGTTCACAAAAATTAGCTATCTCCTCCGAACATTCTAGGGTTTCGGGCGAAATGACGATTATTATGGTCATATCCATGGCATAGTTTGTTCAAATATTCCCATATTACACAAAAACATGCATCTTGGAAGCACGGACAATGTTGACGGAGGAAGTTTTCCTTTTCATTGAAGCAAAAAACCATTTTCTATTTTCCGAGTGTAAAAAAAGGGTTTTTTTGTGAAGGACCTACCATAAATATGTTGCACAATTTGAGAGCTATAATTTTTGAAAATACTAGACCATGTTATATGCACAAATAACCAATTTGTTTCATATGAAAAGGTTTCCATCCACCTCTTTTGAAGAACACAAGTTTCTGCCGATTCCGTTGGAAACTGGTCAAATTTGAACTACAGGTACCTCATAGTTTGCTCATGAATTTTGGAAAAAATTGTTTTTAGGTACACAAGTACCTATTTCAACATAGATACACCAAGAGTTTCTCAATATTCAACCTTAGCTACGAACAGTCATGCCCGCCGCCTTGACTTTTTCCTCAAACGGGGTTAGAAAATTCCAAAAAATTCAAAAAAAAAACCAAAATGCTGCGAAACCTTCGCGTGGTGTCATTATATAGGTCCTAGTATACACCAAAAATAGTAAACTTGGAATACAACAGTTGTGTTGAAAATGTGTTCACAAAAATTAGCTATCTCCTTCGAACATTTCAGGGTTTCGGGCCAAATGACGACTGTTATGGTCATATCCATGGCATAGTTTGTTCAAATGTTCCCATATTACACACAAATATGCATCTTGGAAGCATGGACAATGTTGATGGAGGAAGTTTTCCTTTTCATTGAAGCAACAAACCATTTTCTATCTTCCGAGTGTAAAAAAAGGGTTTTTTTGTGAAGGACCTACCATAAATATGTGGCAAAACTAGAGAGCTATAATTTTTGAAAATACTAGACCATATTAGATGCACAAATAACCAATTTGTTTCATATGAAAAGGTTTCCATCCACCTCTTTTGAAGAACACAAGTTTCTGCCGATTCCGTTGGAAACTGGTCAAATTTGAACTACAGGTACCGCATAGTTTGCTCATGATTTTTGGAAAAAATCATTTTTAGGTACACAATTACCTATTTCAACATAGATTCACCAAGAGTTTCTCAATATTCAACCCCTAGCTACGAACAGTCATGCACGCCACCTTGACTTTTTCCTCAAACGGGGTTAGAAAATTCCAAAAAATTCAAAAAAAAAATCAAAATGATGCGAGACCTTCGCGTGGTGTCATTATATAGGTCCTAGTATACACCAAAAATAATAAAATTGGAATACGACAGTTGTGTTGAAAATGTGTTCACAAAAATTACCTATCTCCTCCGAACATTCTAGGGTTTCGGGCCAAATGACGACTATTATGGTCATATCCATGGCATAGTTTGTTCAAGTGTTCCCATATTACACAAAAACATGCATCTTGGAATTACGGACAATGTTGACGGAGGAAGTATTCCTTTCCATTGAAGCAAAAAACTATTTTCTATTTTCCGAGTGTAAAAAAAGGGTTTTTTTGTGAAGGACCTACCATAAATATGATGCAAAACTTGAGAGCTATAATTTTTGAAAATACTAGACCATGTTAGATGCACAAATAACCAATTTGTTTCATATGAAAAGGTTTCCATCCACCTCTTTTGAAGAACACAAGTTTCTGCCGATTCCGTTGGAAACTTGTCTAATTTGAACTACAGGTACCTCATAGTTTTCTCATGAATTTTGGAAAAAATCATTTATAGGTACACAAGTACCTATTTCAACATAGATACACCAAGATTTTCTCAATATTCAACCCTAGCTACGAACAGTCATGCCCGCCGCCTTAACTTTTTCCTCAAACGGGGTTAGAAAATTCTAAAAAAATCAAAAAAAAAAAACCAAAATGATGCGAGACCTTCGCGTGGTGTCATTACATAGGTCCTAGTATACACCAAAAATAGTAAACTTGGAATACGACAGTTGTGTTGAAAATGTGTTCACAAAAATTAGCTATCTCCTCCGAACATTCTAGGGTTTCGGGCCAAATAACGACTGTTATGGTCATATCCATGGCATAGTTTGTTCAAATGTTCCCATATTACACACAAACATGCATCTTGGAAGCACAGAAAATTTTGACGGAGGAAGTTTTCCTTTTCATTGAAGCAAAAAACCATTTTCTATGTTCCGAGTGTAAAAAAAGGGTTTTTTTGTGAAGGACCTACCATAAATACGTTGCAAAACTTGAGAGCTATAATTTTTTAAAATACTAGACCATGTAGATGCACAAATAACCAATTTGTTTGATATGAAAAGGTTTCCATCCACCTCTTTTGAAGAACACAAATTTCTGCCGATTCCGCTGGAAACTGGTCAAATTTGAACTACAGGTACCTCATAGTTTGCTCATGATTTTTGGAAAAAATCATTTTTAGGCACACAAGTACCTATTTCAACATAGATACACCAAGAGTTTCTCAATATTCAACCCCTAGCTACGAACAGTCATGCCCGCCGCCTTGACTTTTTCCTCAAACGGGGTTAGAAAATTCCAAAAAATTCAAAACAAAAACAAAATGATGCGAGACCTTCACGTGGTGTCATTATATAGGTCCTAGTATACACCAAAAATAATAAAATTGGAATACGACAGTTGTGTTGAAAATGTGTTCACAAAAATTAGCTATCTCCTCCGAACATTCTAGGGTTTCGGGCCAAATGACGACTGTTATGGTCATATCCATGGCATAGTTTGTTCAAATGTTCCCATATTACACACAAACATGCATGGATAATGTTGACGGAGGAAGTTTTCCTTTTCATTGAAGCAAAAAACCATTTTCTATGTTCCGAGTGTAAAAAAGGGTTTTTTTGTGAAGGACCTACCATAAATATGTGGCAAAACATGAGAGCTATAATGTTTGAAAATACTAGACCATGTTAGATGCACAAATAACCAATTTTTTTCATATGAAAAGGTTTCCATCCACCTCTTTTGAAGAACACAAGTTTCTGCCGATTCCGCTGGAGACTGGTCAAATTTGAACTACAGGTACCTCATAGTTTGCTCATGATTTTTGGCAAAAATCATTTTTAGGCACACAAGTACCTATTTCAACATAGATACACCAAGCGTTTCTCAATATTCAACCCCTAGCTACGAACAGTCATGCCCGCCGCCTTGACTTTTTCCTCAAACGGGGTTAGAAAATTCCAAAAAATTCAAAAAAAAAAACAAAATGATGCGAGACCTTCACGTGGTGTCATTATATAGGTCCTAGTATACACAAAAAATAATAAAATTGGAATACGACAAGTTGTGTTGAAAATGTGTTCACAAAAATTAGCTATCTCCTCCGAACATTCTAGGGTTTCGGGCCAAATGACGACTGTTATGGTCATACCCATGGCATAGTTTGTTCAAATGTTCCCATATTACACACAAACATGCATGTTGGAAGCATGGACAATGTTGACGGAGGAAGTTTTCCTTTTCATTGAAGCAAAAAACCATTTTGTATGTTCCGAGTGTAAAAAAAGGTTTTTTTTTTGTGAAGGACCTACCATAAATATGTGGCAAAACATGAGAGATATAATGTTTGAAAATACTAGACCATGTTAGATGCACAAATAACCAATTTGTTTCATATGAAAAGGTTTCCATCCACCTCTTTTGAAGAACACAAGTTTCTGCCGATTCCGCTGGAAACTGGTCAAATTTGAACTACAGGTACCTCATAGTTTGCTCATGATTTTTGGCAAAAATCATTTTTAGGCACACAAGTACCTATTTCAACATAGATACTCCAAGAGTTTCTCAATATTCAAACCCTAGCTACGAACAGTCATGCCCGCCGCCTTGACTTTTTCCTCAAACGGGGTTAGAAAATTCCAAAAAATTCAAAAAAAAACCAAAATAATGCGAGACCTTCACGTGGTGTCATTATATAGGTCCTAGTATACACCAAAAATAATAAAATTGGAATACGACAGTTGTGTTGAAAATGTGTTCACAAAAATTAGCTATCTCCACCGAACATTCTAAGGTTTCGGGCCAAATGACGACTGTTATGGTCATATCCATGGCATAGTTTGTTCAAATGTTCCCATATTACACACAAATATGCATCTTGGAATTACGGACAATGTTGATGGAGGAAGTTTTCCTTTTCATTGAAGCAACAAACCATTTTCTATTTTCCGAGTGTAAAAAAAAGGGTTTTTTTGTGAAGGACCTACCATAAATATGTGGCAAAACTAGAGAGCTATAATTTTTGAAAATACTAGACCATATTAGATGCACAAATAACCAATTTGTTTCATATGAAAAGGTTTCCATCCACCTCTTTTGAAGAACACAAGTTTCTGCCGATTCCGTTGGAAACTGGTCAAATTTGAACTACAGGTACCTCATAGTTTGCTCATGATTTTTGGAAAAAATCATTTTTAGGTACACAATTACCTATTTCAACATAGATACACCAAGATTTTCTCAATATTCAACCCTAGCTACGAACAGTCATGCCCGCCGCCTTGACTTTTTCCTTAGACGGGGTTAGAAAATTCCAAAAAATTCAAAAAAAACCAAAATGATGCGAGACCTTCGCGTGGTGTCATTATATAGGTCCTAGTATACACCAAAAATAATAAAATTGGAATACGACAGTTTTGTTGAAAATGTGTTCACAAAAATTAGCTATCTCCTCCGAACATTCTAGGGTTTCGGGCCAAATGACGACTGTTATGGTCATATCCATGGCATAGTTTGTTCAAATGTTCCAATATTACACACAAACATGCATCTTGGAAGCACGGACAATGTTGACGGAGGAAGTTTTCCTTTTCATTGAAGCAAAAAACCATTTTCTATGTTCCGAGTGTAAAAAAAGGTTTTTTTTGTGAAGGACCTACCATAAATATGTTGCAAAACTTGAGAGCTATAATTTTTGAAAATACTAGACCATGTTAGATGCACAAATAACCAATTTGTTTCATATGAAAAGGTTTCCATCCACCTCTTTTGAAGAACACGAGTTTCTGCCGATTCTGGTGGAAACTGGTCAAATTTGAACTACAGGTACCTCATAGTTTGCTCATGATTTTTGAAAAAAAATCATTTTTAGCTACACAAGTACCTATTTCAACATAGATACACCAAGAGTTTCTCAATATTCAACCCCTAGCTATGAACAGTCATGCCCGCCGCCTTGACTTTTTCCTCAAACGGGGTTAGAAAATTCCAAAAAATTCAAAAAAAACCAAAATGATGCGAGACCTTCGCGTGGTGTCATTATATAGGTCCTAGTATACACCAAAAATAATAATATTGTAATACGACAGTTGTGTTGAAAATGTGTTCACAAAAATTAGCTATCTCCTCCGAACATTCTAAGGTTTCGGGCCAAATGACGACTATTATGGTCATATCCATGGCATAGTTTGTTCAAAAATTCCCATATTTCACAAAAACATGCATCTTGGAAGTACATACAATGTTGACGGAGGAAGTTTTCCTTTTCATTGAAGCCAAAAACTATTTTCTATTTTCCGAGTGTAAAAAAAGGGTTTTTTTGTGAAGGACCTACCATAAATATGTTGCAAAATTTGAGAGCTATAATTTTAAAAAATACTAGACCATGTTATATGCACAAATAACCAATTTTTTCATATGAAAACGTTTCCATCCACCTCTTTTGAAGAACACAAGTTTCTGCCGATTCCGTTGGAAACTTGTCAAATTTGAACTACAGGTACCTCATAGTTTTCTCATGAATTTTGGAAAAAATCATTTTTAGGTACACAAGTACCTATTTCAACATAGATACACCAAGATTTTCTCAATATTCAACCCTAGCTACGAACAGTCATGCCCGTCGCCTTAACTTTTTCCTCAAACGGGGTTAGAAAATTCTAAAAAAATCAAAAAAAAAACCAAAATGATGCGAGACCTTCGCATGGTGTCATTATATAGGTCCTAGTATACACCAAAAATAATAAACTTGGAATACGACAGTTGTGTTGAAAATGTGTTCACAAAAATTATCTATCTCCTCCGAACATTCTAGGGTTTCGGGCCAAATAACGACTGTTATGGTCATATCCATGGCATAGTTTGTTCAAATGTTCCCATATTACACACAAACATGCATCTTGGAAGCACAGAAAATTTCGACGGAGGAAGTTTTCCTCTTCATTGAAGCAAAAAACATTTTCTATGTTCGGAGTGTAAAAAAAGGGTTTTTTTGTGAAGGACCTACCATAAATATGTTGCAAAACTTGAGAGCTATAATTTTTGAAAATACTAGACCATGTTAGATGCACAAATAAACAATTTGTTTCATATGAAAAGGTTTCCATCCACCTCTTTTGAAGAACACAAGTTACTGCCGATTCCGCTGGAAACTGGTCAAATTTGAACTACAGGTACCTGATAGTTTGCTCATGATTTTTGGCAAAAACCATTTTTAGGTATACAAGTACCTACTTCAACATATATACACCAAGAGTTTCTCAATATTCAACCCCTAGCTACGAACAGTCATGCCCGCCGCCTTGACTTTTTTCTCAAACGGGGTTAGAAAATTCCAAAATATTCAAAAAAAAAACCAAAATGATGCGAGACCTTCGCGTGGTGTCATTATATAGGTCCTAGTATACACCAAAAATAATAATATTGGAATACGACAGTTGTGTTGAAAATGTGTTCACAAAAATTAGCTATCTCCTCCAAACATTCTAGGGTTTCGGGCCAAATGACGACTATTATGGTCATATCCATGGCATAGTTTGTTCAAATATTCCCATATTACACAAAAACATGCATCTTGGAAGCACGGACAATGTTGACGGAGGAAGTTTTCCTTTTCATTGAAGCAAAAAACCATTTTCTATTTTCCGAGTGTAAAAAAAGGGTTTTTTTGTGAAGGACCTACCATAAATATGTTGCAAAATTTGAGAGCTATAATTTTTGAAAATACTAGACCATGTTATATGCACAAATAACCAATTTGTTTCATATGAAAAGGTTTCCATCCACCTCTTTTGAAGAACAGAAATTTCTGCCGATTCCGTTGGAAACTGGTCAAATTTGAACTACAGGTACCTCATAGTTTGCTCATGAATTTTGGAAAAAATCGTTTTTAGGTACACAAGTACCTATTTCAACATAGATACACCAAGAGTTTCTCAATATTCAACCTTAGCTACGAACAGTCATGCCCGCCGCCTTGACTTTTACCTCAAACGGGGTTAGAAAATTCCAAAAAATTCAAAATAAAAACCAAAATGATGCGAAACCTTCGCGTGGTGTCATTATATAGGTCCTAGTATACACCAAAAATAGTAAACTTGGAATACAACATTTGTGTTGAAAATGTGTTCACAAAAATTAGCTATCTCCTCCGAACATTTCAGGGTTTCGGGCCAAATGACGACTGTTATGGTCATATCCATGGCATAGTTTGTTCAAATGTTCCCATATTACACACAAATATGCATCTTGGAAGCATGGACAATGTTGATGGAGGAAGTTTTCCTTTTCATTGAAGCAACAAACCATTTTCTATTTTCCGAGTGTAAAAAAAGGGTTTTTTTGTGAAGGACCTACCATAAATATGTGGCAAAACTAGAGAGCTATAATTTTTGAAAATACTAGACCATATTAGATGCACAAATAACCAATTTTTTTCATATGAAAAGGTTTCCATACACCTCTTTTGAAGAACACAAGTTTCTGCCAATTCCGTTGGAAACTGGTCAAATTTGAACTACAGGTACCTCATAGTTTGCTCATGATTTTTGGAAAAAATCATTTTTAGGTACACAATTACCTATTTCAACATAGATTCACCAAGAGTTTCTCAATATTCAACCCCTAGCTACGAACAGTCATGCCCGCCACCTTGACTTTTTCCTCAAACGGGGTTAGAAAATTCCAAAAAAATTCAAAAAAAAATCAAAATGATGCGAGACCTTCGCGTGGTGTCATTATATAGGTCCTAGTATACACCAAAAATAATAAAATTGGAATATGACAGTTGTGTTGAAAACGTGTTCACAAAAATTACCTATCTCCTCCGAACATTCTAGGGTTTCGGGCCAAATGACGACTATTATGGTCATATCCATGGCATAGTTTGTTCAAGTGTTCCCATATTACACACAAACATGCATCTTGGAATTACGGACAATGTTGACGGAGGAAGTATTCCTTTTCATTGAAGCAAAAAACTATTTTCTATTTTCCGAGTGTAAAAAAAGGGTTTTTTTGTGAAGGACCTACCATAAATATGATGGAAAACTTGAGAGCTATAATTTTTGAAAATACTAGACCATGTTAGATGCAAAAATAACCAATTTGTTTCATATGAAAAGGTTTCCATCCACCTCTTTTGAAGAACACAAGTTTCTGCCGATTACGTTGGAAACTGGTCAAATTTGAACTACAAGTACCTCATAGTTTGCTCATGAATTTTGGAAAAAATCATTTTTAGGTACACAAGTACCTATTTCAACATAGATACACCAAGATTTTCTCAATATTCAACCCTAGCTATGAACAGTCATGCCCGCCGCCTTGACTTTTTCCTCAAACGGGGTTAGAAAATTCCAAAAAATTCAAAAAAAAAACAAAATGATGCGAGACCTTCGCGTGGTGTCATTATATAGGTCCTAGTATACACCAAAAATAATAAAATTGGAACACGACAGTTGCGTTGAAAATGTGTTCACAAAAATTAGCTATCTCCTCCGAACATTTTAGGGTTTCGGGCCAAATGACGACTGTTATGGTCATATCCATGGCATAGTTTGTTCAAATGTTCCAATATTACACACAAACATGCATCTTGGAAGCACGGACAATGTTGACGGAGGAAGTTTTCCTTTTCATTGAAGCAAAAAACCATTTTCTATGTTCCGAGTGTAAAAAAAGGGTTTTTTTGTGAAGGACCTACCATAAATATGTTGCAAAACTTGAGAGCTATAATTTTTTAAAATACTAGACCATGTTAGATGCACAAATAACCAATTTGTTTCATATGAAAAGGTTTCCATCCACCTCTTTTGAAGAACACGAGTTTCTGCCGATTCTGCTGGAAACTGGTCAAATTTGAACTACAGGTACCTCATAGTTTACTCATGATTTTTGGAAAAAAATCATTTTTAGGTACACAAGTACCTATTTCAACATAGATACACCAAGAGTTTCTCAATATTCAACCCCTAGCTATGAACAGTCATGCCCGCCGCCTTGACTTTTTCCTCAAACGGGGTTAGAAAATTCCAAAAAATTCAAAAAAACCAAAATGATGCGAGACCTTCGCGTGGTGTCATTATAGAGGTCCTAGTATACACCAAAAATAATAATATTGTAATACGACAGTTGTGTTGAAAATGTGTTCACAAAAATTAGCTATCTCCTCCGAACATTCTAAGGTTTCGGGCCAAATGACGACTATTATGGTCATTTCCATGGCATAGTTTGTTCAAATATTCCCATATTACACAAAAACATGCATCTTGGAAGTACGGACAATGTTGACGGAGGAAGTTTTCCTTTTCATTGAAACCAAAAACTATTTTCTATTTTCCGAGTGTAAAAAAAGGGTTTTTTTGTGAAGGACCTACCATAAATATGTTGCAAAATTTGACAGCTATAATTTTTTAAAATACTAGACCATGTTATATGCACAAATAACCAATTTCTTCATATGAAAATGTTTCCATCCACCTCTTTTGAAGAACACAAGTTTCTGCCGATTCCGTTGGAAACTTGTCAAATTTGAACTACAGGTACCTCATAGTTTTCTCATGAATTTTGGAAAAAATCATTTTTTGGTACACAAGTACCTATTTCAACATAGATACACCAAGATTTTCTCAATATTCAACCCTAGCTACGAACAGTCATGCCCGCCGCCTTAACTTTTTCCTCAAACGGGGTTAGAAAATTCTAAAAAAATCTAAAAAAAAACCAAAATGATGCGAGACCTTCGCGTGGTGTCATTATATAGGTCCTAGTATACACCAAAAATAATAAACTTGGAATACGATAGTTGTGTTGAAAATGTGTTCACAAAAATTAGCTATCTCCTCCGAACATTCTAGGGTTTCGGGCCAAATAACGACTGTTATGGTCATATCCATGGCATAGTTTGTTCAAATGTTCCCATATTACACACAAACATGCATCTTGGAAGCACAGAAAATTTTGACGGAGGAAGTTCTCTTCTTCATTGAAGCAAAAATCATTTTCTATGTTCCGAGTGTAAAAAAAGGTTTTTTTTTGTGAAGGACCTACCATAAATATGTTGCAAAACTTGAGAGCTATAATTTTTGAAAATACTAGACCATGTTAGATGCACAAATAAACAATTTGTTTCATATGAAAAGGTTTCCATCCACCTGTTTTGAAGAACACAAGTTACTGCCGATTCCGCTGGAAACTGGTCAAATTTGAACTACAGGTACCTGATAGTTTGCTCATGATTTTTGGCAAAAACCATTTTTAGGTACACAAGTACCTACTTCAACATATATACACCAAGAGGTTTTCAATATTCAACCCCTAGCTACGAACAGTCATGCCCGCCGCCTTGACTTTTTTCTCAAACGGGGTTAGAAAATTCCAAAAAATTCAAAAAAAAACAAAATGATGCGAGACCTTCGCGTGGTGTCATTATATAGGTCCTAGTATACACCAAAAATAATAATATTGGAATACGACAGTTGTGTTGAAAATGTGTTCACAAAAATTAGCTATCTCCTCCGAACATTCTAAGGTTTCGGGCCAAATGACGACTATTATGGTCATATCCATGGCATAGTTTGTTCAAATATTCCCATATTACACAAAACATGCATCTTGGAAGCACGGACAATGTTGACGGAGGAAGTTTTCCTTTTCATTGAAGCAAAAAACCATTTTCTATTTTCCGAGTGTAAAAAAAGGGTTTTTTTGTGAAGGACCTACCATAAATATGTTGCAAAATTTGAGAGCTATAATTTTTGAAAATACTAGACCATGTTATATGCACAAATAACCAATTTGTTTCATATGAAAAGGTTTCCATCCACCTTATTTGAGGAACACAAGTTTCTGCCGATTCCGTTGGAAACTGGTCAAATTTGAACTACAGGTACCTCATAGTTTGCTCATGAATTTTGGAAAAAATTGTTTTTAGGTACACAAGTACCTATTTCAACATAGATACACCAAGAGTTTCTCAATATTCAACCTTAGCTACGAACAGTCATGCCCGCCGCCTTGATTTTTTCCTCAAACGGGGTTAGAAAATTCCAAAAAATTCAAAAAAAAGAACCAAAATGATGTGAAACCTTCGCGTGGTGTCATTATATAGGTCCTAGTATACACCAAAAATAATAAACTTGGAATACAACAGTTGTGTTGAAAATATGTTCACAAAAATTAGCTATCTCCTCCGAACATTTCAGGGTTTCGGGCCAAATGACGACTGTTATTGTCATATCCATGGCATATTTTGTTCAAATGTTCCCATATTACACACAAACATGCATCTTGGAAGCATGGACAATGTTGACGGAGGAAGTTTTCCTTTTCATTGAAGCAAAAAACCATTTTTTATGTTCCGAGTGTGAAAAAGGGGTTTTTTTGTGAAGGACCTACCATAAATATGTTGCAAAACTTGAGAGCTATAATTTTTGAAAATACTAGACCATTTTAGATTCACAAATAACCAATTTGTTTCATATGAAAAGGTGTCCATCCACCTCTTTTGAAGAACACAAGTTACTGCCGATTCCGCTAGAAACTGGTCAAATTTGAACTACAGGTACCTGATAGTTTGCTCATGATTTTTGGCAAAAACCATTTTTAGGTACACAAGTACCTACTTCAACATATATACACCAAGAGTTTCTCAATATTCAACCCCTAGCTACGAACAGTCATGCCCGCCGCCTTGACTTTTTTCTCAAACGGGGTTAGAAAATTCCAAAAAATTCGAAAAAAACCAAAATGATGCGAGACCTTCGCGTGGTGTCATTATATAGGTCCTAGTATACACCAAAAATAATAATATTGGAATACGACAGTTGTGTTGAAAATGTGTTCACAAAAATTAGCTATCTCCTCCGAACATTCTAGGGTTTCGGGCCAAATGACGATTATTATGGTCATATCCATGGCATAGTTTGTTCAAATATTCCCATATTACACAAAAACATGCATCTTGGAAGCACGGACAATGTTGACGGAGGAAGTTTTCCTTTTCATTGAAGCAAAAAACCATTTTCTATTTTCCGAGTGTAAAAAAAGGGTTTTTTTGTGAAGGACCTACCATAAATATGTTGCAAAATTTGAGAGCTATAATTTTTGAAAATACTAGACCATGTTATATGCACAAATAACCAATTTGTTTCATATGAAAAGGTTTCCATCCACCTTATTTGAGGAACACAAGTTTCTGCCGATTCCGTTGGAAACTGGTCAAATTTGAACTACAGGTACCTCATAGTTTGCTCATGAATTTTGGAAAAAATTGTTTTTAGGTACACAAGTACCTATTTCAACATAGATACACCAAGAGTTTCTCAATATTCAACCTTAGCTACGAACAGTCATGCCCGCCGCCTTGACTTTTTCCTCAAACGGGGTTAGAAAATTCCAAAAAATTCAAAAAAAAGAACCAAAATGATGCGAAACCTTCGCGTGGTGTCATTATATAGGTCCTAGTATACACCAAAAATAATAAACTTGGAATACAACAGTTGTGTTGAAAATGTGTTCACAAAAATTAGCTATCTTCTCCGAACATTTCAGGGTTTCGGGCCAAATGACGACTGTTATGGTCATATCCATGGCATATTTTGTTCAAATGTTCCCATATTACACACAAACATGCATCTTGGAAGCATGGACAATGTTGACGGAGGAAGTTTTCCTTTTCATTGAAGCAAAAAACCATTTTTTATGTTCCGAGTGTAAAAAAGGGGTTTTTTTGTGAAGGACCTACCATAAATATGTTGCAAAACTTGAGAGCTATAATTTTTGAAAATACTAGACCATGTTAGATTCACAAATAACCAATTTGTTTTATATGAAAAGGTTTCCATCCACCTCTTTTGAAGAACACAAGTTACTGCCGATTCCGCTAGAAACTGGTCAAATTTGAACTACAGGTACCTGATAGTTTGCTCATGATTTTTGGCAAAAACCATTTTTAGGTACACAAGTACCTACTTCAACATATATACACCAAGAGTTTCTCAATATTCAACCCCTAGCTACGAACAGTCATGCCCGCCGCCTTGACTTTTTTCTCAAACGGGGTTAGAAAATTCCAAAAAATTCAAAAAAAACCAAAATGATGCGAGACCTTCGCGTGGTGTCATTATATAGGTCCTAGTATACACCAAAAATAATAATATTGGAATACGACAGTTGTGTTGAAAATGTGTTCACAAAAATTAGCTATCTCCTTCGAACATTCTAGGGTTTCGGGCGAAATGACGATTATTATGGTCATATCCATGGCATAGTTTGTTCAAATATTCCCATATTACACAAAAACATGCATCTTGGAAGCACGGACAATGTTGACGGAGGAAGTTTTCCTTTTCATTGAAGCAAAAAACCATTTTCTATTTTCCGAGTGTAAAAAAAGGGTTTTTTTGTGAAGGACCTACCATAAATATGTTGCACAATTTGAGAGCTATAATTTTTGAAAATACTAGACCATGTTATATGCACAAATAACCAATTTGTTTCATATGAAAAGGTTTCCATCCACCTCTTTTGAAGAACACAAGTTTCTGCCGATTCCGTTGGAAACTGGTCAAATTTGAACTACAGGTACCTCATAGTTTGCTCATGAATTTTGGAAAAAATTGTTTTTAGGTACACAAGTACCTATTTCAACATAGATACACCAAGAGTTTCTCAATATTCAACCTTAGCTACGAACAGTCATGCCCGCCGCCTTGACTTTTTCCTCAAACGGGGTTAGAAAATTCCAAAAAATTCAAAAAAAAAACCAAAATGCTGCGAAACCTTCGCGTGGTGTCATTATATAGGTCCTAGTATACACCAAAAATAGTAAACTTGGAATACAACAGTTGTGTTGAAAATGTGTTCACAAAAATTAGCTATCTCCTCCGAACATTTCAGGGTTTCGGGCCAAATGACGACTGTTATGGTCATATCCATGGCATAGTTTGTTCAAATGTTCCCATATTACACACAAATATGCATCTTGGAAGCATGGACAATGTTGATGGAGGAAGTTTTCCTTTTCACTGAAGCAACAAACCATTTTCTATTTTCCGAGTGTAAAAAAAGGGTTTTTTTGTGAAGGACCTACCATAAATATGTGGCAAAACTAGAGAGCTATAATTTTTGAAAATACTAGACCATATTAGATGCACAAATAACCAATTTGTTTCATATGAAAAGGTTTCCATCCACCTCTTTTGAAGAACACAAGTTTCTGCCGATTCCGTTGGAAACTGGTCAAATTTGAACTACAGGTACCGCATAGTTTGCTCATGATTTTTGGAAAAAATCATTTTTTAGGTACACAATTACCTATTTCAACATAGATTCACCAAGAGTTTCTCAATATTCAACCCCTAGCTACGAACAGTCATGCCCGCCACCTTGACTTTTTCCTCAAACGGGGTTAGAAAATTCCAAAAAATTCAAAAAAAAATCAAAATGATGCGAGACCTTCGCGTGGTGTCATTATATAGGTCCTAGTATACACCAAAAATAATAAAATTGGAATACGACAGTTGTGTTGAAAATGTGTTCACAAAAATTACCTATCTCCTCCGAACATTCTAGGGTTTCGGGCCAAATGACGACTATTATGGTCATATCCATGGCATAGTTTGTTCAAGTGTTCCCATATTACACAAAAACATGCATCTTGGAATTACGGACAATGTTGACGGAGGAAGTATTCCTTTCCATTGAAGCAAAAAACTATTTTCTATTTTCCGAGTGTAAAAAAGGGGTTTTTTTTGAAGGACCTACCATAAATATGATGCAAAACTTGAGAGCTATAATTTTTGAAAATACTAGACCATGTTAGATGCACAAATAACCAATTTGTTTCATATGAAAAGGTTTCCATCCACCTCTTTTGAAGAACACAAGTTTCTGCCGATTCGTTGGAAACTTGTCTAATTTGAACTACAGGTACCTCATAGTTTTCTCATGAATTTTGGAAAAAATCATTTATAGGTACACAAGTACCTATTTCAACATAGATACACCAAGATTTTCTCAATATTCAACCCTAGCTACGAACAGTCATGCCCGCCGCCTTAACTTTTTCCTCAAACGGGGTTAGAAAATTCTAAAAAAATCAAAAAAAAAAACCAAAATGATGCGAGACCTTCGCGTGGTGTCATTACATAGGTCCTAGTATACACCAAAAATAGTAAACTTGGAATACGACAGTTGTGTTGAAAATGTGTTCACAAAAATTAGCTATCTCCTCCGAACATTCTAGGGTTTCGGGCCAAATAACGACTGTTATGGTCATATCCATGGCATAGTTTGTTCAAATGTTCCCATATTACACACAAACATGCATCTTGGAAGCACAGAAAATTTTGACGGAGGAAGTTTTCCTCTTCATTGAAGCAAAAAACCATTTTCTATGTTCCGAGTGTAAAAAAAAGGTTTTTTTGTGAAGGACCTACCATAAATATGTTGCAAAACTTGAGAGCTATAATTTTTTAAAATACTAGACCATGTTAGATGCACAAATAACCAATTTGTTTCATATGAAAAGGTTTCCATCCACCTCTTTTGAAGAACACGAGTTTCTGCCGATTCTGCTGGAAACTGGTCAAATTTGAACTACATGTACCTCATAGTTTGCTCATGATTTTTGGAAAAAAATCATTTTTAGGTACACAAGTACCTATTTCAACATAGATACACCAAGAGTTTCTCAATATTCAACCCCTAGCTATGAACAGTCATGCCCGCCGCCTTGACTTTTTCCTCAAACGGGGTTAGAAAATACCAAAAAATTCAAAAAAACCAAAATGATGCGAGACCTTCGCGTGGTGTCATTATATAGGTCCTAGTATACACCAAAAATAATAATATTGTAATACGACAGTTGTGTTGAAAATGTGTTCACAAAAATTAGCTATCTCCTCCGAACATTCTAAGGTTTCGGGCCAAATGACGACTATTATGGTCATTTCCATGGCATAGTTTGTTCAAATATTCCCATATTACACAAAAACATGCATCTTGGAAGTACAGACAATGTTGACAGAGGAAGTTTTCCTTTTCATTGAAGCCAAAAACTATTTTCTATTTTCCGAGTGTAAAAAAATGGTTTTTTTTGTGAAGGACCTACCATAAATATGTTGCAAAATTTGAGAGCTATAATTTTTGAAAATACTAGACCATGTTATATGCACAAATAACCAATTTTTTCATATGAAAATGTTTCCATCCACCTCTTTTGAAGAACACAAGTTTCTGCCGATTCCGTTGGAAACTTGTCAAATTTGAACTACAGGTACCTCATAGTTTTCTCATGAATTTTGGAAAAAATCATTTATAGGTACACAAGTACCTATTTCAACATAGATACACCAAGATTTTCTCAATATTCAACCCTAGCTACGAATAGTCATGCCCGCCGCCTTAACTGTTTCCTCAAACGGGGTTAGAAAATTCTAAAAAAATCAAAAAAAAAAACCAAAATGATGCGAGACCTTCGCGTGGTGTCATTACATAGGTCCTAGTATACACCAAAAATAGTAAACTTGGAATACGACAGTTGTGTTGAAAATGTGTTCACAAAAATTAGCTATCTCCTCCGAACATTCTAGGGTTTCGGGCCAAGTAACGACTGTTATGGTCATATCCATGGTATAGTTTGTTCAAATGTTCCCATATTACACACAAACATGCATCTTGGAAGCACAGAAAATTTTGACGGAGGAAGTTTTCCTCTTCATTGAAGCAAAAAACCATTTTCTATGTTCCGAGTGTAAAAAAAAGGTTTTTTTGTGAAGGACCTACCATAAACATGTTGCAAAACTTGAGAGCTATAATTTTTTAAAATACTAGACCATGTTAGATGCACAAATAAACAATTTGTTTCATATAAAAAGGTTTCCATCCACCTCTTTTGAAGAACACAAGTTACTGCCGATTCCGCTGGAAACTGGTCAAATTTGAACTACAGGTACCTGATAGTTTGCTCATGATTTTTGGCAAAAACCATTTTTAGGTACACAAGTACCTACTTCAACATATATACACCAAGAGTTTTTCAATATTCAACCCCTAGCTACGAACAGTCATGCCCGCCGCCTTGACTTTTTTCTCAAACGGGGTTAGAAAATTCCAAAAAAAAAAAAAAAAAAAACCAAAATGATGCGAGACCTTCGCGTGGTGTCATTATATAGGTCCTAGTATACACCAAAAATAATAATATTGGAATACGACAGTTGTGTTGAAAATGTGTTCACAAAAATTAGCTATCTCCTCCGAACATTCTAGGGTTTCGGGCCAAATGACGACTATTATGGTCATATCCATGGCATAGTTTGTTCAAATATTCCCATATTACACAAAACATGCATCTTGGAAGCACAGACAATGTTGACGGAGGAAGTTTTCCTTTTCATTGAAGCAAAAAACCATTTTCTATTTTCCGAGTGTAAAAAAAGGGTTTTTTTGTGAAGGACCTACCATAAATATGTTGCAAAATTTGAGAGCTATAATTTTTGAAAATACTAGACCATGTTATATGCACAAATAACCAATTTGTTTCATATGAAAAGGTTTCCATCCACCTCGTTTGAAGAACACAAGTTTCTGCCGATTCCGTTGGAAACTGGTGAAATTTGAACTACAGGTACATCATAGTTTGCTCATGAATTTTGGAAAAAAAAAATTTTAGGTACACAAGTACCTATTTAAACATAGATACACCAAGAGTTTCTCAATATTCAACCTTAGCTACGAACAGTCATGTCCGCCGCCTTGACTTTTTCCTCAAACGGGGTTAGAAAATTCCAAAAAATTCAAAAAAAAAACCAAAATGATGCGAAACCTTCGCGTGGTGTCATTATATAGGTCCTAGTATACACCAAAAATAATAAACTTGGAATACAATAGTTGTGTTGAAAATGTGTTCACAAAAATTAGCTATCTCCTCCGAACATTTCAGGGTTTCGGGCCAAATGACGACTGTTATGGTCATATCCATGGCATATTTTGTTCAAATGTTCCCATATTACACACAAACATGCATCTTGGAAGCATGGACAATGTTGACGCAGGAAGTTTTCCTTTTCATTGAAGCAAAAAACCATTTTCTATGTTCCGAGTGTAAAAAAGGGGTTTTTTTGTGAAGGACCTACCATAAATATGTTGCAAAACTTGAGAGCTATAATTTTTTAAAATACTAGACCATGTTAGATTCACAAATAACCAATTTGTTTCATATGAAAAGGTTTCCATCCACCTCTTTTGAAGAACACAAGTTTCTGCCGATTCCGCTGGAAACTGGTCAAATTTGAACTACAGGTACCTGATAGTTTGCTCATGATTTTTGGCAAAATTCATTTTTAGGTACACAAGTACCTATTTAAACATATATACACCAAGAGTTTCTCAATATTCAACCCCTAGCTACGAACAGTCATGACCGCCGCCTTGACTTTTTCCTCAAACGGGGTTAAAAAATTCCAAAAAATTCAAAAAAAACCAAAATGATGCGAGACCTTCGCGCGGTGTCATTATATAGGTCCTAGTATACACCAAAAATAATAAACTTAGAATACGACAGTTGTGTTGAAAATGTGTTCACAAAAATTAGCTATCTCCTCCGAACATTCGAGGGTTTCGGGCCAAATGACGATTGTTATGGTCATATCCATGGCATAGTTTGTTCAAATGTTCCCATATTACACACAAACATGCATCTTGGAAGGACAGACAATGTTGACGGAGGAAGTTTTCCTTTTCATTGAAGCAAAAAACCATTTTCTATGTTCCAAGTGTAAACTCGCGAGAGAGAAGCGGACGCCGGTGAAGCGGGTCACACCCCGGAGTGCAATCTTTACCATCCAAAGACCAAAACACACCTATAATAACATGGTCTGGCACCCCCTAGCTTGTGTGGGGAGCCGGACGCTCCGTAGCCCCCCTCCGGTGAAAACCTAGACCCGCTGGAGAAATACCGGACTTATACGGATACACGCGGTAACGCCGTCGAAAGGGGGTAGCAATGTGGAACCAGTTTCTTGGTTGTGTTAGGATAGCCCGTAGGAACATAAAACAAGTTGAGGTTCTACTGTTCTACCCCCTTTTGATGTTCGTCTAGGGGTGTACATGACGCATGCATACGTTAATAGTGTTTTCCTCAGAGAGGGGTTTTGAAACTTCGGGGTATGTAAAAATTAAGCTACATATTTATGTTCTATATGTGTATTATATATTTATGTTTTATTTATTTTATGTTTTATGGTGTAGGGGTCCCGTTCCGGATTCACGTCGTTATTTTATGCGGGAGGGAGGATATCGAAATTCGAATGTGCTAACCATTCCAATATATTTAAAACTATACCTACATGGAAAATATATATGAAAATAAATATATAATATAAGCGCTGTTTATTAACGGAAAAAAAACTGTATACGCCGACGGCCTTTGGTACGCCGACGGTCACCGTCGGCGTATACACGTTTACGCCGACGGGAATGCCTACGCCGACGGCCGCCTCGGCGGCTACCGTATTCCCCCCATACGCCGACGGCCCCGATAATTCCCCGTCGGCGTATCACCTGGCCGTCGGTGTACCCCAGCTCTCCCGTAGTGCCTACATGAATCCGGACACCACCGACTGTAAATGAGTAGGTTGTCCTTACTATCCGAGAGAATCCTACACGTTACAAACGCTAGTTGCATGTAAACGAATATTATAAAATGCAACTAATTAGTGAAACATATAACATTGCCCATCACATTGCATAAATTGTATTTTAACGGCTCCTTTTAGGGAAGAGGAGGTGTTGTATGCCATCACTCAAATGGAGCATAATAAAGCCTAGGATCAGACGGCCGGCGGAATTGTACCGAACATTCTAGGAGGTCATTAAAATCGCTTGATGCTCATGTTTTCTCAGTAGCATAACGGGAATTTCACTCTATCTAAATTTAATTTTGGGGTCATCACTTTGTTGCCCAAAAAAGAAGATGCTGGCTGAATTAAACAGTATGTTGACTGTGAGTTTTAAGATTTTCACTAAACGACCATGCAAGGTATGTAAGACCACCGCCTTTTATTGTCAAAAGTGGAACAATCCAAAACCCCATAATATAATTAAGATATTAAGATACATCATGTATGCACTGTAAGACAACCACCATTTCGTGTGAAAAGTGGAACAATCCAAAACCCTATACCCTTCCATCGATATAGTACCCACTAGACCTAGTTGAGATAGGTCTTTTAATGACCTCCTACCTGCCTGTTTAACATGAGCTTTATGGTTTTTACTTAAGCTGGCACTAATTGAATAACTTCTATTCTGTCCAGAGTTATTAGACCAACACAGACAGCTTTGATGCCTCGAAGGAACATATTGCAATAATGTTCAATGCACCTAACCGGCTAACCCTACTTGCTACTAGTACAATGTAGATAATTTGGTACTAAAATATTACAATCTTTATGGAAAAGTTTCCATGGAGGTTGTTCAAATTAAGTAATTTCACTTTTTGTACACTAATCTAATTAATTAAGTGGCCGGAGAATACTTGTCCCGATAAACTACATGTATTATGATAATCTTAATAGTCATAAATCCAAATTATATGCTCCTAGGTAATTATAAACTTATGGATTAATTACCTCGCACGCATGAGGTTTTAGTTCTCACAAATAATTTAGAATACGTGTGCTTTTGCAATTCTACACCGAGGGATTAGATTCCTTGGTGACGTTCCTTATCCCTAAACTAGCAATTAGAGAATCTTTAAAAGTAGAAATATGTATGGATATATAGAAATGAAGAGAAAAGCTGCCGGAGCCAGAATCGCTTCATCTGACCGACCAGATGCAGGTGACCAGCAGCTAGTCACGTATGAACGGATTGCCAGCCCAAGTGGCTACAAGTGGGGGTTACTTTTCAAAGCAAGTTATGTATACTTATTGAGTACTACCTCCGTTCCAAAATGTAAGCCTTTTTAGAGAGCTAAACTAGTTTGTTAAAAAGGCTTACATTTTGAAACGGAGGGAGTACTACATATCTATGCATAGTCTTAGATGCCTTAGATGCAAGTGGATCACTATTAGGGTATCCTAACTTGATCTCCTGGTGGCAGAGGGCTGGGGCTTTTCCCTTTTTTTTTGATCACCTTATACAAACATGTCTCAAGAAAGGTATGTGACTTTGCAATTTTTTTCATTTGACTGAACTAAATAGGGTCCCTGCTCGCTAAGTATGCACCGAGTCATATATTTCTCTATGTTGCATGCTAATGGGCTCCCTTTGGTGCCTATTTATTACCTATTTTTCTCATATGGTACTTGCTTCTTTGTTTGCCGTCTAATGGTGATGATTGACTTCAAACATCAAGTAGCTTATTAGAACTCCCCCGATGTGTTCTTTGTTGTTGCTCAGTGTGTTAACTACTAATACAGGCTGCGATATGAACACTCTTTGCCAGCCTGCACCTCAAGAACAACTCCCTCTTTCTCATCTTGAGGAGATGATAGAAGGTACTCGATCAGATTAGTTGGCATTACATGCACACGATTGAATGAACTATTCAGGCTAGGTAAAATAGTATCCGCCATGCTAGCTAACTCATCTCTGTAGCATTCGGAATGAAAAATCGTGTGCATGCCCGTCCACAGAATTAGCATACCATTTTGTATCTAATCTGTAGAATTATTGGGGTTAGTAACCAGGGGTTTGCAAGATCTACATGAGCATATACAACCATGTCAAGGGCTTCAGATCTGATGTACCAGTATTATCTTGAGCAGGTTACTGATATCCGCAGATTGTTAAATGTTTTATTACCTTCTGCACCGGTAATTTCATACCATGCACAAATTGTAGACTATCGCAAGCTCTGAGGTGCCGCAGTAGGGTTATACTGTACATTACAAGGCTTCTATTTTGTACATACACAATAACAAAAGTTTTTGATCAGTTGTAAGAATATTGATGGTGTACACAATATTTACTCGATTTGTTCCTTGGATTAATCAAATGGGATACATATGAAACAAAAGTTTTTGATCAGCTGTAAGAATATTGATGGTGTACACAATATTTACTCGATTTGTTCCTTGGATTAATCAAATGGGATACTTCTGAAAACTTTCAAGCAAAGAAGTGGAAACTTAGTCCAGTAAGTTCTCTCATATGTTCATTTAACAGGTTGCAAGGAAACTTCGAGTACGTGGTTACTTTTTCTCAATGAATTTATCATGCTCTTAAATATAAAACAGCCAAGCACCGGCGACGGAGTGACACGTGCAAGCCCAGCTACTGACTCTTAGGAGCATTGCTATGATAGTGTTTCCTATGATGAGATCCAGTGTATATCTTCCACATATTTCTTTAGTCATCACTGACATTTCACAATTTTTGCTTTATGTAAAGATTATTCAAGCTATTGATGGTTATCTGATTATATACAAGGCCCAAAGGAATAACTAGGGCAGCAAGTGGACTGTTAATTCCCCCCCCCCCCCCACACGAGAAGCTTGATCATATATTTGTTTGCTGACACGTGTGCATGTAATGATGACATGTGCAGCAGGAATAATATTGTTTCTAGGTGTAAACATATGCCTTTCTTATTTTTTTTAACCCCTATGTACACACCATGTAAACTGGCTATCAGAGATTTACATGTTTTAGTTTGCAGAATGTCGAAAAACATGGAGAACATAAGCGTATTATGGACGATACGGTGTATCATATGGTATTATTGGGTGGATTATGTTGTCCTAACCTTTCTATATACTCGGTAGATTCCTTAAAGTATGGTTTCAATATGGATATTTCTCTGTTTCATTACTTATGCTGAACCAGATGTCATCTCTTGCTTTAACGTGAAGGTTAGTTCTTTGCAAGTAGAATTTTTAGCATCCTTGGGTTGATTATGTAAGGAACCTCTAATCAGCGTCAGAGGTAGTTCTGGGCAAGAAACTACTAACAACTTTGAGCCTACACCTTATTTTGCATGATACAACCTTTTGTTTCATTGGCTATGGTTTAGCCGTTAACTGTTTAAATTCTTATTGTGTAAATGATTTTTTTGTAGTATAAGCATCAGATGAGACATTTGTTTGTTATAGGAAGCACTATTCCGATGCTTATATTAACTTATGACTTATGAAATCAGAATCATGTTTCCAAATGATTCTTTTTTGCTTTAAACAATTCATTTCCTGAACATTGTTCTGATCATGATTAAATCGGCTGAAGCTAGGAACGGGAGAATCATGGAAGGAAATTTCTGCTGGTACCTCTTGTGTGAAGGACAGCGGACAACAGCCCGACTGCCTTCCCTGCACCGCCTCTTCACCATCACGGACGACGCCAGTCACGACGGTATATGGGGTACCGTCTCTAAGTTCCCTCCTCTGCTCCTTCGTCAGGGTGGATGCAATAATGAATCTGAGTTCCGAATTGATACTCTTCAAACCTATGTTTTTCATACCGTGAAAGTGTGGACGATAAAGGTACAAGATGTCAAGCTAGCATATGATATGGGATACACCGCAAACAAAAGTTAGGACAATTCTTTTATTCCTGAGTATGAAATTATGTTAAAGACAAACAATGGAACATCAGCTGTCGAATGCTATGTGATATACATATACCACAACAACTGAAAGCCTGTGGCCCGATCTCAGCACACAAATGTATGAGCATTGGAAGACCTTCCACACTTGCAAAAGTGCCCTGAATGCCACCATAGGCTCGAGGTCGAGGACATATAGCAGGCACTGGGACAGTGTTTACCGTAGTCTGGAAGCCAAGGTGGCGAGAATAACCACGTGCTCCATCAGCAGGGTGGAAGTTCAGTTGTGGAAAAGGCCCCGATGCACGGCGCCGAGGGACAATCTGATGAGGATGACAAAGATGAGCTTACGTGCACCCTACAACTGCCACCGCTCCCAATACCCTGCTCCTTTGCTTCCCTCACAACACATGTGCATAACCTCACACATACCCCGCTCCTTCCCTTCGCTCAGACCACATGTGCATAACCAGTATAAGTACCATACATCACACATAACAGGTCATACAACATCGATTGGCAGACGGCGCGGCGGAGCGCGCGTGCCCGTCTAGTATTATACATGCTCCCTTGCGTGCTGAATGTATGAAGGCATGCTTGTATCAGGCTCCTCGCAAAATCAAAGTTGGTGCTGCTCCGACGTGGTCCACGACGTCCGGCGTCACCTGCCTCAGCTTTGAACGGTCGTCCTATGCCAGCTTGGCTCTTTGGTAGGTGTTGCAGATGCCTCGCTTGGAGTCACGGTGCGGCTCTATGCATATATTCTTTTCGATGCTACCGTTGTTTAGAGAATGGCCACCATACGCGTGATTGTCCTAATCCCTGACGTCCTCTCAGCTCGCTCGCATGCCCTGTCGTGCCGTTGGTATCTCACCTTGCCGCAGAGCCACATCATGTATGTGCTTAATGTGTGGGCCCGATGGGATCCACTCCCTCCTCACCGTCACGTTTTGGGTCCTTGGCGTCGATTGTTTCTGCCTCCGCTAGCTTGGTTTCTCCGTCTGATATTGTGTGATGCTGATGTGATCACACGCTCGTTGAGAGACCCCAAGCGGAAGATATGATGTAGTCTAGCGGAAAATTTTCCTCCAATTAAGGAATCATGGTTTATCGAACTAGTAGGACTTCGTAGTATTATAGAAGGTTGCTTGTTGTCTACCGCGTCAACAAGCGTGGACCTGCACATAAACACAAACTCTCTCTGGCCGCAACATTCCGGAAGGTTGTCAATCTTCGGATCTTGCTGAAAAAACAGAATTAAACATATAAAGTCTTGAATAGTAAATAAAGTAAAAACGGAACAGTAAGGAAACAATTATGAAAGTCCTTTAAAGAAGATTATAAATATGAGGAAAATAGGACCGAGATCCATAGGTTCACTAGTGATGTCTCTCCAAAGAAAACAAACATGTTGGTTGAACAAATTACAGCTGGCCAATTGACAAAGCATGAACTTATAACAATAGTATTATGACGAGATATAGTTCACGGGTTCTAACATTGTAGGCATTATGTCGAGGCATATGAACCGCTATCCAGCATGCACCCATATCTAAAAGTCAACCTCAAGAAAGCTATCAAACAAATCTCTCTAGTATTAAGTTGCAAAAACGAATTGATCGCTTTATGCGTGCAACAGACGAATGCATTAAGAACAATACGTAATGTAAGGAGTGGTTCTTTATCTGTAGACAAGAGCACAGTTGTTTCCTCCCTACTAGCAACATCAAATCCCCGATCCGTCACGTCTCTATCACTCGAGCACATATGTAAGGGAGGCATGAACCTACCATCTAGCATATAAACCTTCTCTTGGAAATGAAAAACAACTACATGGTCAAGTTAATCATAAACACCGAAGAACATTGCAAGACAAGATTAAAACTCTCTACGAATATAAGTGAAGAATCTCAGATCGAGATGACAAAAATAATCACAATCTCATGGTTCATCAGACCCCAGCAAACACAACATGCACAATTACATAATAGTGGCCTTGATCGTGTGAGGCAGATAACGAGAATCTAAATATGAAGGCATAGGGAGAGAACAACCATCTAGCTACTGCTATGGACCCGTAGTCCTGAGATGGACTACACACGTATCTGTTTTGACGCGATCATGGCGATGAAGATTCCTTCGGCGACGATTCCCCCCTGTTCTGGCAGGGCTGCAGAAGCCCTACCTTGGACTTTCGAGGTGACGACGCCTCTCTGTATGTTTCGTGGAAAATAACTCATCTGTCCCCGATGTTTTTAGGGTTAACCAAATCTTATAGGCGAAGAGGCATCGTGAGGCTGTGGCCAGGGCAACTAGGGACCCACCAGGTGTGGCCTAGGGTGGGGACGCGCCTATCACCCACCTGGCACACCTCCTTCTCTTCTTTAGACTATGTCTTCCTTCCGGGTAAAACCTGATATCCGTGAATTTTCAGCCATTTGCAATAATATTTCTTTCAGAACTTTTCTCAAATAATAAAAAACAGCAACGGGCCTAGGGCATGTTGTCAATAGGTTAGTTAATGAAAACATCCGGAAAACAAAGGAAAATATGTGAAGACATGATAATAACATAAGGGAATTGGATAGAAAACAAGCATGGAGCATAAAAAAATAGAATGTTTGCAACGTATCAGCATCCCCAATCTTAACTCCTGCTGGTCCTCGAGTAGGTAAGTGATAACAAAATAATTTTTGAGGTGACATGAAGGCAACACAATCTTGATCAACGTTATGTAAAAGCATTGCAAACTGAGATAAAAGTATTGTAACAAAGGCATGATAAATATTATTTAAACTAATGTAAACTTAGCAACTATGTTGCACATGAAAAGTATCACAAACAATTGACAATAAATAATGAAGCATTAAAATCAATAATTTTGTTTCAATTATAAAGAAAAACATAATAAAATGGTATCCCGCTTGTCCTTTGTGGAATAGAAAAACATAAATGCCAGGACAGGTTCAAAGTTTAAATGGTGACTAGGTACAAATAATTTAAGAACAAGCAATACCATAATCATGAATCAATCAGTAATAAATTTTGGTACTATGCACATTATACTCAGAATGACAACTATGCTCTCTCAACTGGTGCATAAAGTACGAATATGAACACTCAGCATAAAAGTAAAATAAAGGTCCTTCATAGAGGGAAGCAGGGATTAGTCATGTGCTATAGCTTCTTAATTAATAGAACAGAGATATTGAAAACAATTTTGAGAGAGGTGTATGTCTATGTCAACGAATGCTATCAAGTGGCATATCAACTTTTCATATTTCATCGCTTCAAGAGCGGCTCCCATAGGAGAATCATATAAAATTTCGATGTCTCCTTTGTTTGCACAAGCTAAATACATGATTTTTTCAAGTCTATAGTGTGAGGAGATTTTAACATTATTGTTTTAACTTACGTTGTGCTGGCCACCCATATGCCTGCTATTTTTGAAAAATTAAAGACTAACACATTATTTATGTTGGTCATGTGTGAAGCCATAAAAAATGAAAATATAATAAAGCATTAAATAGTTAATGTCGGATATATCCCATTTAGGCGTATGTCCGGTATTGGCCTAAGAGCCGGATTACCGGGGTGGCCCATAGGTAATGGATCATAGTCCATTGGTCGGCCTAGTAAGCTGACGCGCAGGAAGCCGGATTATAGAAGAACGCGGACCACGGCCCAATATGGTGCGGCTTGGAGGAGAAGACAGATTCCTTACTTTCCTAGTTAGATACTTTTCGTAGTCTTTTATGTTTCCTTTCTGTAAGGCATAATCCGGCTATCTATATAAAGCCGGACGGGAGCAAGAACAGACAGACAATTGGCTAGAAGCCAACTCGCCGAGAAATTGTTCCTCGCCGAGTTAGCGAAACCATAATCACATTTTACTTTGTACACTTCAGGCTTCAGCCCTGATTTAGTGAGATTGCAGGAGTAGAAACGCCGCCAAATTGCGTCGTACCGAACCTGGGTAAAAATCGGTGTTCTCGTTTGTCGTGTTATCACGTCACCCCCGCCGTTCTACCAGTAGGCTCATGGCACCCCCATCTATGAACTCTACTACGATGTCTCGATAGTTGGCGCCCACCGTGGGGTGAGCGACGTCAGGAGTCACGTTTCGATCGGGAATACTCGGCGGAATCGGCATCTCAATTACTGTCGGAAGCCTGCAGTTCGACGGAAACATCAGACACTTCCTCAACAATGGATCATATATGCCGGCACGGAATCATCTGGTAAGTGTCTGTGTTTTACCAATTGGATCTACTAATATTTTTATCGGTTTGACAGCATAATCTATGGGATTCCGTGGTGGAAGTAATTTAATCCCACCCTCCCTATGCCCAATAGATAAAGGCTTCAATGCCGGATTCTGCTCAGATTTGCCCTATTCATAATCCATACTTTCTTACCGCCAAAATACATATGGATTTGCCGCCTCCCAGGAGATGCCTGCAACCAGATCCCACTTTATTGGTATGGTGCAGTCTGAGATCGCTGAAAACACGGAAGGAGAAAATCCCGTGGAAAAGGCCAAAAAACACGATCACATGGAAAAAGGAGAAGATCCGACATCTGTTAACGAGGCGACGAACTCGGAAGCCGACTCTGTATTAGCTCCTATAGTAGCTAGGTTGGAGTCGGAACCCGGATCTGACGACATAGATTCCGAAGACGAAGATGCTTTCGAAAGAAAGGTCAAATCTATGCAAGGGAGTTTTCATGAAGTACTTATGGCAAAACCGACTAAAAATTCGGATACTAAGGAAGATGAAGATCCCAAAACACCTTCGCCAGATGAGGAAAAAGAGGATGGTGAAGATAGTCCAACTTACCCTGATGTCAGAGAACTGACGGAGGAGGAACCTAGCAAAAAACCTCCTTCTTCCAAGAATAAAAAGAAGACTTCTAAGAAACTCCATTATAAACTCTAGAAGAAAAATATGAAAAAATTGGCGGACATTCCCAACAAAAACCTGGAAGTAGGAGGAGGCAGCAGAGTCAAACCTGCGGAGAAGAAAAAGAATGAAATCCCCATTCCCCAAATGTCGGAACATGATGAAATTGATTTAATCCAAACCCCTATGGCGCGAGACGAGCCCCCGGAAGTGCTGCAAGCCAGGAGACAAGCTCTACAGGGGCATCAGTAACATCTATTCCGCGCTCGGGAAAACCTCATCAAAACTCAGGCTGACATTAAATAGCAGCAGGAATAAATAGAGGGATACGAGAGAAGAAATAGACCTGGAATTAAACCTACGCGGTTACCCGGAATATCAAATCCGGAAAAACTGCCAGCAAGAAAGAGGTTGGAAAACCCTTCTTGGCAAAGGTAGGTTAATGACACTAATGCTAAGGGCGAACGCATATACAAAACCGCAGCTGAAAACGCGGAAGCCGCGATCGCCATCCTTAGTGAAGAAAAACATCATGGAATGTATGCTTTTCTAGGAAAAGCATTACAGCAGCAACATCGTGGACATGCACGATCAGGGAAGTTACATGATGACTCGGCCTTATACAAAACTGCCACAAGCGCCGCTGGAACATTTGAAGCTGGTGAACTTGGAGATTCATGCGATTCTAAGGAGAAGAAAGGAGATCCTAAGAAGGACAAGAAAATCCCGGATAACAAGGGTGCAGCGTCCAGAACAGGATCCCATCTGCCGAAAGGCGGAAATAATCTCCATGAGTACAAGGAACGAGAGGAACAAAACTGGAAATACGGAAAAGTAATGCCGCCTCCGAGATGCCCAGCTGATAAAGCTGGAAGATATGAAATCCTCACAGGCGTGAGAGATCCCGTACTCCTGCTAGGAACAAAGAAAGGCCAAGGAGTAGAACTCCAGCTTATTCCAAAGGACACGACAATGGAAGAAGTAGTGATAATCCCGGAAGAGCGCACTCGCGTAACAATAGACCAGAACGGAGTAGATTCCCTTCTGTACATTCAGCCGGAAGGTATTCCGCTCACGTCGATAAGGCGGAAAGAGACGATCTATACTTTGGACCTAAGTGCTTCATTGACAGGATCCTAAGAATCAGTCTATATTCTGGCTTTGCCAAAGTTGGTCCAACTTATCAAAAGTATACCAGAAGAACTAACCCTGATACACGGCTTTAAAATTACTATAATGTCATCCAGAGTAACAAAGGGACAAATTTAGAGGCTGTAAAATTTCTCCCCCTATATTGGATGGAGCCAGAGATTGGATCAATGGGCTACCGTCAAGGACAATGGACAACTGGGAAGATATGGCGAGAGTATTCGCTGAACACTTCTGGGGCACGTACAAACGCCCTAAGAGTATCAATCAGCTGAACTGTTGCGTGCAAGATGAGGATGAGTCGTATGTTAATTTTATCTCGAGATGGACTACAATGAAGAACAGTTGCTCTGGAGTAAGTGAAGTCCAAGCAATGCATGCTTTCATCAACGGCTTGAAACCCGGCCTCGTACCGTTCATGGTTGTTTCGAAGAGCATAAAGATCTCGGATCTATGCTTACCATAACCAATGAGCACGCAACGGCTGAAGATGATATCAGAGCGAGAGGTGGAAATATCGATGCTTTGGTCCAGGCCAATAAGGCGTCTCGTTCTGAAAAGAAGACTAATCCGGAAGCACAACCAAAACCCAAGGAAGTAAACTTAACCTTTGGAAAGGATAATGGCAACAAATCGAAAGGGAGAAACGCAGAGCCAATCTCATATTCTAAAGAAGAATGGGAAAAGATAAAGTCGGAAAACTGTGTCCACCATTCGCAATTTCGGAAGCCTACCCACACCAATGCACAGTGCCGCCTCAACAAACACATGAAAGGCACTACAGGATCCGGGAACAAAGGAAAGAATTCCAAAAGGAAGTTCAACAAGCAAAAGTCGGAAGTTGAAAAAGAAGAAAGCAAATCAGGCGCTGATGATAAAATCCATGAACAACAGCGGAAAGGCGATCCAAATTTCCATGCGTTGAAAGAGAATGTAACCTAACTTTCCTGGCAACTCCCTCAACAAAATAGGCGAAAAGAACACTTCGAGAAATCAACGCGGTTGTACCTCCAACCCCAAAGTTTTTGAAGTATTCAAATACGCCAATTACCTGGGATCAGCCTGATCATCCCGGAAACACCTCAGAACCGGGCACGCATGCTTTGGTCGTAATTCCTATTCTTCAAAACACTAGGCTCAAAAGAGTGCTGATGGATGGATGATCTATTATCAATATCATGTACTTAAGTACATTGAAGCAGCTACACATCTCCGAGACCTAGCTCAATCACAGTAACATACGTTTTCATGGTATTGTTCCTGGCAGACAAGCACAACCCCTAGGAGAAATTTCCCTTGGCGTAACTTTTGAAAAGGGAGAACACTTCCGTCAGGAAAGAATCTCATTCGAGGTGGTGCATTTCGAAAGCGTTTATCAGGCGATACTCGGACTTCCGGCTTTCGCCAAATTCATGGCAGGATCATGTTATATTTATAACAAGCTGAAGATGCCAGGGACAAAAGGAAGAGTAATCACTATATCTGGTGACTTCAAATTGGTGAACAAGCTGGAGAAAAGAAACGCCCTTTGTGCCGAACAAGTGATTCGGAAGGAAGAATTGAAGGAGCTAACTAAAGAAGTATTGCCGACAGAAATGCCGGCAGGAAAACAAAGTCGGAAGCCGGCAGATAGTTTCAAATCCTCGGAAAATACAAGATAGGTCATCGTAGAGCCCAAAGATTCGACAAAATTTGTCGTAGTGGGAACATGAATGACTGACAAATAGGAAAGCGCGCTCATCAAGTTCCTACGTGAGAATTGGAACATTTTCGCCTGGTGTCCTGCTGATAAGCCAGGTGTGCCCAGGGAACTTGCTAAGCACCAACTCAAAGTAATCGTAGGATCAAAACCCGTCAAACAAGGTCTCCGTCGGATTGACGGAAGAAGGCGGAAGGCTATACGCAAGGAAATTATCCGGCTTTTAGCAGCTGATTTTATCCGGGAAGTTATACATACTGATTGGTCAGCGAACCCAGTATTAGTCTCGAGGAAGCATAGTAATGTTCTTAGGATGTGTATAGATTACACCGGCCTGAACAAGTTGTGTCCGAAAGATAGGTTCGCATTACCGCGAATCGGTCAAATAATAGATGCCACTGCTGGCTCTGAGCTTTCATGCTTTTTGGATGTTTATTCCGGGTACCAGCAAATACGTATGAAGTAAGAAGACCAAATAAAAACTTACTTCATAACCCCATATGGAACATACTATTACATAACAATTCCTTTTGGCTTGAAGAATGCAGGCGCAACATACCAGCGTTGCTTGCAAAGATGTTTTCCATAGTCAAATTGGCAAAAATGTCCATGTTTACATGGATGATATTTCCGTTGTTTCCAAACAAAAAAGATACACTCCTTGAAGATCTACGAGAAACTTTCGATAACTTGTGCACTTATAAAATAAAATTGAGTCCATTAAAGTGCGTATTCGGGGTTCCCTCAAGAATGCTTCTGGGTTTTATCCTTTCTCATAGAGGAATAGAGGTAAACTCAGAAAAGATCATGGGGATCTTGAACATCACAAGGCCTACATGCCTAAAAGATGTCCAAATACTGACGGGTTATGCGGCCACCGTTAGCAGGTTTATAAGCCGTCTTGGTGACAAGGCTCTGCCATTATAGAAATTGTTGAAGAAATCCAACAAATTTGAATGGACAGAAGAGGCGGACAAAGCATTAACTCAGCTAAAAGAAACCTTGATGAAAGCTCCAATTTTGGCATCCCCAAAAGATGAAGAACCCATGTTACTGTACCTTACAACAACTAACATGGTTATTAGTGAAGTGATAATAGTGGAAAGACGAAAAGATGAACAAAGTATTCCAGATCAGCATCCGGTATATTACATCAGCGAGGTATTCTCCGAGTCAAAACAAAGGTATCCATATTATCAAAAGCTAACATATGGCGTATTTTTCGCATCTCGAAAACTCCTTCATTATTTCCAAGGACATTCCATAACAGTGGTAAGCAAAGCACCACTAGGGGATATTATAAACAACGCGGACGCTATAGGTAGTTTAGCCAAATGGGGCATTTAGCTCGCTTCGTTCGACATTAAGTACCAATCCCGGACGGCAATTAAATCCTAGGTGTTGACAGATTTCGTGGCTGATTGGACAGAAGCAATAGAAAACACACCAATGCCGGAGTCGGAATATTAGATCATGCATTTCGATGGATCCAAAATGGAAGAAGGCGCTGGAGCTGGTGTAGTGCTTAAATCTCCAAAAGGCGACACAATGGAATATGTATTACAAATACACTTCAACGCCAGCAACAATGTGGCAGAATATGAAGCTTTGCTTCATGGCTTGCATATTGCAAAGGAGATAGGCGTCAAGCGTATACTTTGCTATGGTGACTCGGATTTGGTGCAACACCAGCTCAAACAAACATGGGATGCTAAAAGCCCCATCATGGCCGAATACCGGAGAACAGCCGACGAGTTTGCCATTTGCTTCTTAGGATTTGAAGTACTTCACATCAAAAGGGAAGAAAATTGGAGCGTGGATGCCTTGGCCCGCATGGGCTCGGAAAGAGTGAAATCCCGACCACCTGGTGTGTTCGTCCAACATTTGCATGAACCATCAATAAAAGTCGGGGATGTCGATTATCTTCTAGTTTCCGAGTCAATAGAAGTTCTGAGTGTTAACCTGGATTGGACAATTCCATATTTAAACTTCTTAGTCAATCAAAAATTTCTGGATGGAGGAGACGAATCCTTGCAAAGGCAGATACAACGCCGATGCAAAGGATACACGATAATCAATGGTTGCATGTATAAGCGCAATACTATCGGAATTTTTCAGCGATGTATTTTGCCACGAGAAGGACGAGAAATTCTGCAGGAAATCCATGCAGGAGATTGCGGACATCATGCTCAGTCAAAAAGCATAGTTAAAAAAGCATTCCGTGCAGGGTTTTGCTGGCTCAAAGCCAAGACAGACGGGAAAAGCCAAGACATACGAGTTTTGATGTGCCGGATGTCAGTATTACACTAAGCAGACGAATATGCCAGCCCAAGCACTCAAAACTATCCCCATAACATGGCCATTTGCAGTTTGGGGGCTAGATATAATGGGACCATTCAAAACTGCCAGAGGCGGACTGACACATCTACTTGTTGCAAGATATAAGTATAACAAGTGGGTGGAAGCAAAACCCATCAAAAAACTTGACGGTGTCACTGTCAGAAATTCCGTCATTGATGTAGTCATCTGATACAACATTCCACATAGCATAATCATGGATAACGGGACACATTTATCAATTGGAGAGATGGCAAAGTATTGCTGACAAACAGGAATTCTCCTAGATCTTGCATCTGTGGCGAGGTCGAACAAATGAATAGTTCGGTACTGCAAGGAATCCGCCCAAGACTCGAATCTCCTCTTCATAGAGGAGCTAGAGGATGGGTAGAAGAATTACCTTTTGTGCTTTGGATTATTCGAACGACGCCGAATAGATCAGCAGGGAAAACACCCTTTTTCCTGGTTTATGGTGCAGAAGCGGTGCTTCCTACGGACATGATCCATGATAGCCCAAGAATGCAGCCATACGATGACTCGGATGCCGAAAACGCATGACAGGATGTCGTTGATCTCTTAAAAGAAGAACGAGAACTTGTGCTACAAAGATCCGCCATTTATCAGCAAGGAATGGTACGTTATCTGATACGTCATAAACGTATCCTTAATTTCTGATGTTCCATATTGTTTTTTTATTGTTTCCCACATGTTTGCAATACACTTTATATCATTTTTATCGATTTTTCGGACTAACCTGTTGACAAGATGCCACAGAGCCAATTCCCTGTTTTCTGCTGTTTTTAGTTTCAGAAAAGTTGTTCTGAAAATATTCTCGGAATTGGAAAATTTGAAGCCCGGAAGTCTTAGAAATCCCGGAGGTTCCATGGAGTCCCGAAGAGACCCGGAGGGGGACCTCAGGGGGCCCACACCATAGGGTGGCGTGGCCCCCCTTGGCCGTGCCAGGGGTGGTGTGGGGCCCCTAAGCCTCCCCCCTCCTCTGACCTTTCGTCTATTTATTCCCCCCGAGGCGTAAACCCTTGAAATATACCACTTTTACCAGAGAAACACCCGAGGCCGCCGTCACCGTCATACTGAGATCGGGAGGGTTCTGGAGCTCACCCTGTCACCCTGCCGGAGGGAGAAATCATCACCGGAGGGGTCTACACCACCATGCCATTCTCCGAAGTGATGCGTGAATAGTTCATCCCTGGACTACGGGTCCATAGCCGTAGCTAGATGGTTGTCTTCTCCACTTTGTGCCTCATGTTTAGATCGTGTGAGCTGCCTAACATGATCAAGATCATCTCTATGTAATGCTACATGTTGTGTTTGCTGGGATCTGATGAATGTTGAATGATATGTCTTCTGATTATCAATCTATCATGTTATCGTCAAGCTTATGATATTTATGATCTTCAATGCTCTCCGTTGTTAGTAGATGCTCTGGCCAAGTAGATGCTAGTAACTCCCACTAGTGGAGAAGTGCCTTTCTACGGAACAACATCTGTGGCGCACCTAGATGGCGTGCGCCATAGAAATAAAATTTTGTGGCGCATGGCCCGTGGTGCGCCACAGAAATTTCTAATTATGTGGCGCATGTCTGCCTGGTGCGCCACAGAAACGAGGTGGGGCCCACCCCAATCATTGTACTGGCTGTCAGTACACCTATTTTTATGGCGCAGGGACCCTGGTGCGCCACAGAATATGGCATTTCTGTGGCGCACTGTTCTGCTGCGCCAGAGAAAAACCATATTCTGTGGCGCATGTGTTACCATGCGCCACAGAATGTGTCTTTTCTGTGGCACAGCAAAGCTGTGCGCCACAGAACATTGTACAGGTGCACCACAGAATAAGTGCACTGTGCACATAAAGATGGTAGCCCCCCTCTCTCCCCCCCCCCACTCATTTCATTCCAAGTGGATGTTGCTCACTCGCCTCCCCCTTCTCTCCACTACAATTTTACACATTTAATTCTCCTTTTTTGGTAGGTGAACCTATGTTTTTCGATGTATAATTGTTGGTGAAGTTTCTTGTTGTTCAGGGGGCCTAATTACCTCCATCTATACTCCGGTCCCTCCCTCTCCTCGCTCTTTTCGCGTCTCGATCGGTATCGAATCTACTAGGTGACTATAGTTGGAGGTGCATGTCTCGTGTGGCCATCGATCGATGTGTATGGGTGCTAGTCATGCATGTGCAGGTGGACCGATTGTCGCGTGTGCGCGCAGGCGGTCATGGTGCATGGATGTTTGCCGAAATGTTGATTCACTTCCATTTTGGGAAACTTTTGCACCCCATATGTCCTACTTATAGGAGAGGTCATGCCGAATTTTTCCGGCGACTATGCATGTTGTGGTTCTAATTTTCTGCTCTCTATGTGTGTGTGTAGGCAACCATGGTACTAGAAATGAGCTCTGCTCGAATCGCTAGATACAAGAAAGACGCGAAGGCGGACATGATTCGGTGCAACAGGCGGCATATAAGATGTCTGTGTCGATTATGCAAACTCGTGCGCTGGATTGACCCTGATTCCGGACAATTGGAGGAGCACCTTCTTAGACGCGGTTCTTTGACGACCACAACCACGTGGCACCAACGGCAGCAAAAGGTGTGCACGAAGAAGAGGGTGAGCGAGGTGACGAAGGAAATGACGGCGAAGAAGATCATCATGAAGAAGGATATGTCGGCAGAGAAGATCGACATGACGATGAAGGCGTGAACACGGAGACCCCGCTAATTTCGGCCTTGCGGGACTCTCATGTTCAGGATCTGCTGCTTAAGGAGACGAGCAACGACATAGCTGCAGCTAGGGAGAAAGCCAAGCTGGCACAAATGGAGATAGACGGGGTGACTCCGTTGTTTCCTGGGTGCCGTCCCGAGCATACGCGCTTGCATGTAACGCTTGCTGCTCTCAAGATGAAGCCGCAAAACAAATGGACCGACTCGAGTTTCAACAAGAACATGAAATTCTGGCACGATCGCCTTCCCGAGGGGAACACATTGCCAAGCAGTATCAACGAGGCTAAGAAAGTCGTGAGCCCTCTTGACCTACCTCACGAAAAATTGCACGCCTGCATCAATGATTGTGTAATTTATCGTGGGGAGTACAAGGACACAACCATATGTCCGAAGTGCGGCCACGGACGATACAAGAGTGGAACCAAAAACAAGAAAATTCCTCGAAAAGTGGTATGGTACTTTCCTATCACTCCCCATCTTCAGCGGTACTACGTGGACCCTTAGGAAGCAAAGCTCATGCAATGGCACGCGGAAAGGGAGAAGCCGGAAGAAGATCCGGAGAAGGGCTATATGATGACACATCCTGCAGACGCTGCCCAGTGGGAAGCATTGGACATAGCTTTCCCACGTTTTGGGGGCGACGCGAGGAACGTCAGGCTGGGTATGAGCACCGATGGACTCAATCCGTTCGGCAACCAGAGTAGGACACATAGCAGCTGGCCCGTGTTTGTATGGCCTTACAACCTACCCCCGTGGCTGTGCACCAAGCAAAAGTACATACACTTGAGTATTCTCATCCAGGGGCCGAAACAACCAGGTGTCGACATGCATTTGTATCTCGGGTTGCTGAAAGACGAGTTAGACACGTTGTGGAAGACGCCACCCCATACGTGGGACGCGTACACTAGAGATTATTTCCATATGAGAGCCGCGTTACTCACGACGGTCACAGACTATCCTGGTTACGCGTATGTATCTGCCCAGGTCGGCCACGGATTCTGCGGCTGCGTGAAGTGCATGGACGGGACCCCGCATCTCCAGCTACCAAGGGATCCTGGGTCGTCAAAAACCGTGTACCCAGGGGCTCGAAGGTGGCTTCGCCTCGATCACCCATGGAGAAAACGCGGTGAGTTGTTCAATGGTAAAGAAGAGCCCGTTGGAGCCCCGCGCACGAGGAGCGGCGCAGAAATCGACGAGCTTCTGAAAAATTGGGACGAGTGCCCTTCGCCGGGAAAGAAGCGACCCAAGCCAGAGCCGCTGCTGGGTGTATGGAAAGCGAGGTCTGTTTTCCACGACTTGGAGTACTGGCCGGTCCTCCACACGCCTCATAGGCTTGATGTGATGCACATTACGAAGAACATTACGGAGAGTCTGCTTGGCACTATTTGCAATTCGGAAAAGTCCAAGGATGGGCCGAAAGCAAGATACGATCTGAAACATTTTGGCATTAGGAAAAATCTACAGGTCCCCGCTGATAGTGATGATGATGATGATGATGACGATGAGTATAAGACGGAAGGGACTAACGTCCCCGCAAAAAGGCTAAGAAGAACACCGTGGTGCTTCCCGCTGCCTGCTTCACATTGAGTCCGCCGGAGCTTGAGCAGTTTTTCAGGTGCCTCCTAGAAGTCAAAGTTCCTCACAGATACTCAGGGAGTATAAGCAGATATTTGGACTTAGCGAAGAAGAGGTTCACCGGGATGAAGTCTCACGATTGTCACGTGCTCATGACGCAGATAGTTCCCGTTGCGATCCGAGGGATAATGGACGAGCATGTCCGTGATACATTGTTTGGCCTTTGCAACTTTTTCGACGTTATCACCTAGAAATCGATCGGCGTGAGGCAGCTCAAGATGCTACAGGATGAGATCGTGGTGATACTATGCGAGCTCGAGATTTACTTCCCGCCGGCATTCTGTGATATATGTGTCCATCTCCTTCTCCATGTCGTTGATGACATCAGGCATCTCGGCCCGACGTTCCTGCACTACATGATGCCGATGGAAAGGCAGAATTGTGTCTTGAAAGGATACGTTCGCAATAGGGCCCGTCCAGACGCAAGCATGGCCAAAGGATTTCTAACCAACGAGTGCATCTCTTTCTGCGACAATTACCTAAGCACCAAAGACGACCAGGATGTCTGTTTGTCCACCAGGACGCACCTCGGCAGGCTCAACGGAGTCGGTCACCGCGAGGGCTGCCGCGACGTCCATGTAGGCATTCAAAAACGGCGCGACGACTTTGAAAGGGCTCACCGGGTCGCGCTACAACACTTAAAATTGATCGAGCCTTTCGTGGAAGAGCACAAAAGCTTAATCAATCAGAATTATATTGAAATGGGCGGGCCGAGGAAGATGGAAGACGTAACCAAAGAGCACAACTCCGGCTTCAAGCGTTGGTTCAAGCAAAGTCAACTGATTGAAGCACGGAGAAAAATGCCTTCTACGGAAGATGAAAAACTCATATACATCTTATCACAGGGCCCCGGGCAGAACGTAAAGACCTATCAGGGGTACGACATCTCCGGTTACAGATTCTCCACCGAGGACAAGGACATGAGTAGCGAAAATCAAAAGTCAGGAGTAACTATGCTATCATATGGCGATGACGAGACTAATGTCAAAGAAAGATACTTCGGAAAGATCGAGGAGATATGGGAGCTCAACTACTGCGGAGAGACGGTGGTGCCAATGTTCTGTGTGAGATGGGCCAAGAATGTCAAGAAAGAAGGACGGTATTTCACCACAATGGTTATACCCGATGCCAAATCGAAGAACGCATCCCCGAAAAATGAGCCATGGTTACTCGCTAGCCAAGTTGACCAATGCTTCTTCATCACCGACCCGTCAAGGCCTAGCCGTGTTGTCGTGAGGAGGGGCAAGAGGAGCATCATTGGAATGGAAGGAGACGCCAACGAGGAAGACTTGGACAAGAACGGTGATCCGAAGATCGAGGAGGAGTTCGACAAGCACTTCGACATGCCTACTACTGGTAAAGTAAGAAGGAAGACATCCCTACCTACCCACGGTTGTCCGTTCATGCGAAGAAATCTCAAGGTGGCCGGCATAAAGTATTCAGTCGCCAGCAATAGGGTAAGAGACGCTAATTAAGCTAGATCGGAACCGATCGAGACAAATTAAGAAGACTTTTGTGTGTATATATGTGAATGTGTTTGTGTATGTGAGACAAGCACTTCTTTCTATATATATGTGCATGTGTATGTGAGACAAGCACTTCTTTATATATGTGCATGTATGTATGTGATTTTATATATATATATATATATATATATATATATATATATATATATATATATGCATGTATGTATGTGAGACAAGCACTTCTTCTTTAATTAATTGTAATTTAATGTTTTCTTTCTTTAATTATAATTAAATAAAATATTAAAAAAATGTGGGGCAACCCAGGATTCGAACCCATGCCACTAGGCTTATTTACTTCACAGCTAAACCAATTGGGCTAGTAGTAGATAACTGTCACTACAGCGTTTCGTTTTTTATTTATCTATCGACCCAATTCTGTGGCGCACCACTAAATGCATGCGCCATAGAAATCAAACAATTCTGTGGCGCACCGTCTGGGCGATGCGCCAGAGAAATATCTTCGACCCAATGACTTGTGGCCCCGCACACGTGGCCACAGAATAGGCCCAACAAATTCTGTGGCGCACTCCTCAGACGATGTGCCATAGAATTCTAACAATTCTGTGGCGCACGGGCTCGTGGTGTGCCACAGAATATGCCTCCCAGCCAATGACATGTGGCCCCGCGCGCTCATCTTCCACACTTAGCCACATTTTGCAGTTCATCCCTATCTCTCTCGCGCGCGCGATGACAAACACTTCTCTGGATCCCCTTCTCTTCTCCCTCGCCACCATGGAGGAACAGTGTGGAGGTGCTAGGTAGGAGGAGGAGCCGCGCCGTCGAAGTAGCATCGAGGAGCATCGAGGAGGTGCAGGACCACAGCCTAGGAGGAGGAGCGCGCGCCGTGACCTAACTAGGAGGAGGAGCCGCGCCGTCGCCGTCTGCATCGACCGCGGCCGCTCGACACCTCCGTCTTCCTCGAACGCCTTCCACCTATAGGGCAGGTAAGCCCCCTCTTCTCCCTCTCAATGCTCGAAACGGGGATGGATCTAGCAGCTGCGTATACGGGCCTCGATGTGCTGGTCGATGGGCTCTGCTCGCCGCGGTGGAGGATAGTTTCCGTTCGGTGACCCTGTAGTTCTATTTCGAGTTCTTAATGCTCCCGGTTGACAAACAGTTAACAACGCTACATCCTATTCAAGAACCGGCGATGCGGACACTGCAACTAATTTTCAGTTAAAGCACACCGAGAATGGGATGAACATGAAGTTAGAACACTATGTTTTTTCTATGATCATACATGCATCTACGCCGATTTAAATATCCTACTACTAGAATCAGACGAGGTGATATAGAGTTGGGAAACATTTCATTTTTCTGTCAGACTATGAGCTGAAGGGCTGGGTCACAGTCGATTGGTTCCTACTAATTAAAGAAGATACACACCAAATATGGTTTAGAATGTTGGCATATAAATTTGCGTGGGTTCAGTTCTTAGGAGGTACATTTTATTAGAGCTGGATTGCGTGTTCGTACTCCGGTACTCGATCTATTCAATCTTAAGTAAAAATTGATTACACCTTCATCTGATTAACAAAAAAAAATCTGATTAACAATTTGACCCTAACAGTTAGCTGCCTGAAAGGGTGCTTTTGATTCGTGAAAGTCCTACCTGAGTTACGTGACTGTCAGCTGCGTATACAGGCGCGTATACAAGATGTGAAGTAACCTCTGAACCCTGCAATGCAACGTGAATAAGGCAGTAGATTGAGGGGATTGGGGATGGTTTTTGTGCAGGTACACATTGAGAGTTGCCAATGTTTCGCCGGAACGTCGATTCATTCCCGTTCCGGCGAATTTCTGGCACTCCGGCATGGACTTTTTTAGCAAAGGTCATGCCGAAATTTTTCTTCGAACTAGCTAGAGTGTTTCCTTTTGCTTTCATTGCTGACTGTTGTTGTGTTTCTCCTTCTTAGCTTTCTTTACTGTTTAGCTATTGACACTAAGCTAGCAAAGTTGTCAAGTCATGTTCCGTTACTTTAGAACAAATTGAGCTCCACTGATATAGTTTCCACTTTGTCAAGTATTTAGTTAAATTACAATAAGGAGGAGGATAGTACACCTCATGTACATATTACACGTTTTACATTTATACTAGGAATTACACATAGATGGAGAAGTGTTTAAAAACAAAACTCGGGATTTAGGCATGCCATGGGCATGAAATTTTTCATCTTGTGTACTGAATTTTGTAGCATTTGCAGTACTTGTACTGAACTTGCAAGATTGGGTGCTGTAGGATTTTCATTGTGCTTGTATTGTTTGTACTGGAGCAGTTGACTTCTTGGAGTACTTTTTTCCATTCAAGAGTATGTGTGACATGAGTATACACTTATACTGCTGCAAAACAGCTAAATGAAAGGTTTTTATGATTGGAAGTGCTACCTATAGATGGACATCAGTGTCAAATATATGAGTACCACTTGCCTAAGCATTTTACATCATTGATACACAATGCAATAAATACAATAGTCTTGACTTCCACGGAGGCTGCCATCATGTTCTTTACAAAAATACTAACAACACACATTTTTATTATAAAATGCGAGAACTATTCTTGAGATACATAAACACTATATGATTAAAAAGGATGACAGATGTACAATATAGGCAAGATTTTTTACTTTGTGCTCGAATTGCTAAGCAAACTTTGTTTAACCATCATATATTGCTAAGAAAACTTAGTATTTATGGAGCATATTTTTGACCTTTGGCTGTAGTAATCTGGTAATATTCAATCATTTTTCTGAACTTGTATCAAAGTATATGCTATGCTTAGACACACCTAGTAGTGTGTAGCCAACCTGAAACCTCTGCTAGGTACTAGTTTAGCTATGCTAGAATATTATCATAACTATGGATGTTACTTGTTGGGTTGTGATGTTTTGAAAACTGAAAATTAACAACCCAATGAAACACCTGGGTGGATTGAACCTTGCTTGGATTATGTTGAGTGGCTACTCAGGACCATGTTCATGGTGGTTTAGACATGAATATGGGGGTTATCACCTGAGAGTACACTTGTGGACCGCCACCCTGGATTAAAGAGATTTGTAGGTTTTCATCGTATAGTTAGCTTCCAGTGCAGCCTTGAGGTAATATGGGCTCTGCCAAGATTAAGTAAGTTGTGCAGGTTCCTCCTGTTGTATTGACAGTGGGTGGTAGAATTTTAGGAGCAACGAGTCAATACTGGTATGGTTGAATCCCTCTTCCCAAAGATCTTGTCTCATTCTTCCCTCGGAGAGGATGAGTCTAAAGGTGAAAGTGCACAACCTCTGCAGAGTTAAAAACTAAGATCTTAGCCGTGTCCCAGGTTATGGGCCAGTTCAGCAGCTAGACAGAGTTGGTGCCGAAGGATCTCCTCATCCTTTCTGAATGAAATAAAATATGGTAGAAACCCTTTATAGGGCACATGGTGGTTTAGCCATGATGCCACAATCAAACTTCATGGTGGTTTAGCCATGATGATTTTTCAAACTTCATTCTGGTTTAGCCATGATGACTTTTCAAACTTCATGGTGGTTTAGCCATGATGATTTACCAAACTTCATGGTGGTTTAGCCATGATGATTTGTTCAACTTTATGGTGGTTTAGCCATGAAGGATTGTACACATGATTTCATTTGTATAAAATGATTTATCAAATATAGGATAAAACTGGCTTTATGCAAATAGCCCAGACTCCACCAGCCAAATATCATGTAGCTAGTTTATTCCTCAAAACTACCACCATACAAGTGTCACTTGCCAGTACATTGTTTGTACTGACTTCCTCCCCCGTGGGGGCTGCATATTCCAACGTGCAGATAAATCTGAAGACGAGGGAGGATTTCGTTTAGGATCTCGAGTCTATCGCCAACATGTTCTGCCTGTGGCGCATGAAGTGAAGAAGGCTCATTGAAGACTTGTTTTCGCTGTGTTTACTTTGAAACCTGGTTATTTGCGCTAGTCCATGATGGCTATGCCAATTGTAAGGCTATTTTATTTCTTATCCACTGGATCAACAATGTAGAATGGTTCTATTGCAATGAATATTTCATTTTGTCATGTGTATGCTATCAGAGATCCCGGGAATAGCAGGTTACACAGGTGTTCTACCTTTATTAAAAGGTAGGGAGCTACACAAATAATTTAGATGAATCAATAATTTAGACAAATAATTATTATTAGGAACATTAAATTTTTAGTGTAGAAAATACTAAGTGTAGGATTTTTAGTAATTTATGAATTACTAATTTTAGTGTAGAATTTTTAGTAATTTCTAGTGTAGAATTTTTACTTAGTGCAATTTGACTTAGTGTAAAGTATTAGAATTTTTCGTAATTTGACTTAGTGTATAATATTAGAATTTTTAGTAATTTGTCTTAGTGTAAAATATTAGAATTTTTATTAACTTGACTTAGTGTAGAATAAAGTTTGACTTAGTGTAGAATTCTAAGTAATTTTTTCTGTATTTGACTTATGTAATTTTTAGTCTATTTGACTTAGTGCATTTTTTGTAATTTTTAGTGTATTTGACTTACTGTAGAAAAAACTAATATTTTAAGTGTAGAATTTTTAGTATGACATGTGTACAATTCTATTAGTATTGTAAGTATTTGAGGCACTTGAGCAATTTGATTAGTATTGTAATTTCTGGTTTTGTTGTCTTCCAAAAATGGCAGAAATGAGAGCATTAAAGAAATAATCTTAATTGTTGTTTTGTTAAGAGACAAAAATTACTAGGATGCACTAGTTGATAACTTTTATTTGCAGAAAGTATGGAAACAAGAGACGAAGATGCGAAAACTTGCTCGCAGGTTTTATCCGCGGGCCCGAGGGAGACCCCGATGTGAGCCAGTGGATGAACAACTCCGGTGAGGGAGATCCGGAGCTCACCCGAAGAGACGTCTCCGGTGGGGGAGGTCCGGAGCTCGCCCAAAGAGACGGCTCCGGCGCGGGAGAAGCCAACGGCTCCAGTGAGGGAGAAGCCGACGACTCCGATGAGGGAGAAGCCGACGGCTCCGATGAGGGAGAAGCCGACGGCTTCGGTGGATCCTTAGAAATTACAACCACCGGCTCCGAGGTGCATATGTATATGTTAATTAATTAAGCATTTGTTTTCTATATCCATGTATTAACACTCTTTCTTTTTTTAGCCATCCGGATCTCGCAAATCCTCTGGAAAGAAGACTAAACAAGGCGCAACGAAGAAGTTGAAAGAGACAGAGAGATACAGGATCGAAACGATCGCTGCAGACGGCGCACCCGAGCTTCCCATTGATGTTGCCAAAAATTTTGTCAATCAATGCAGAGTGCTTGTTAGGGACCACATCCCAATCACTGTTCAAGAGTGGAATGAACCAAAATATCTGCATAGAGAAGGAATTTCATATGTTAGCAACTTAGCCAAAGATAATCCTTTTAAAAAGAGCATGGCTAATTTCACCTTACCGACGCTGGAGGTGAATCAGAATGAGGTGGATGAGAATGAGGAGGATTCTAATCAAAAGAAAATTGACTTAGTGAAAAAGGTCAAGACGTGGAGTCTTAGAAAGATGGCCCAACAATTTAGCAACTGGAAGAAAAGATTGCACCTTGACTTTATCAAGAGAGATAAGACTCCGGATTTCACTGGAGTGTATGAGAAGATAAAACCCTTATGGGAAGATTTTGTGAAGTAAAAGCAGTCGGAGGATGTTCTGATAAGGTCCGCAACAAATAAGAAAAACGCCGCTAAAAAGATATATCACCATACTATGGGGCAAGCTAACTAAAAGGGTAGCATGCCGAAGTGGGATAAATGGGAGAACGACCTGCTTGAGAAGGGGATCACTCCAGAGCCATTCATGTGGGCCGAGTGGACAAAGAAAGGAACTGCATCTATAAAAGAAGACATGAAGAAAATCCTCTATTCATCGAAGATCTTAGAAACGCAATAAAGGATCTTAAAGAGGTGAGGTTCGAGCCAGATAGAGATAACGACGAGCTCACATGCGCCCGTAAGAATAAGGAACATGTAGGGTGTACACGAACCACACCAGTCGGTGTTCCGTAGAAATATGGGTTTGCCGAGCAAAGTAAGAAATATCCTGATAGAAGTCGTCAGTGGAGAAAGGACTTGGAGGCAACTGAAGCAGCGAGTCAGGAAGAGTAGAGGCGTAAACTTGAAGAACAAATAAAGCAAACGCAGGAGATAGCACTGCGGCAGCAGGAGCAAATTGACAGACTTAGCCAGCATCAAGGTACTACCTGCTTACCACATGTGGTACAAGTTCCATTCGTTGCTTCCACGCAGCTCCAAGGTGATGATGCACCACCGATGATGCACCCAGTGGATGATATCACGGAGGTGACACCTTGTGAGCTACATGTGAAAGTTGTCAACAACATAACCATTAATGCGGCGGTCGGCTATGCCTTACCAATTGACACTGAACCAACTCACCATAGTCTTGCGGTTCCACGCGGCTACGCTGTTGTCGGGGTGGATGAAGTTGTGAACGGATTCGAGTAGGTGAAGCTTCAATTCCCTGAAGGTGAAGACGGGGAGGTGACTGAACTCGGATACGCAAAGAAGTTGACCGTTCTATGGGTAAAGGAGCATATTGTGCTTCCAAATCAGACGCCAAGGCCATCGAATCCTCACCGCTCTCCAGAGCAACAGTCGTCTTCGCCGTCTCCGCCGCACATGCCGTCTCCGGCGTGGTTGTCTATGCCGCCGTGTCAGCCGTTGATGGTGTATAGTTGACGGGAGGCTGCTTGATCTTAAAGACCTTCAAATCCTCGGCAACGACACCAGAAAACTTGTTGATGGCTGACGTTGGTAAACCCCAAGAGAAAGCTTGTGAAGAGTGCAGCGGCAAGTTTTCCCTCAGAAAAGAAACCAAAGTTGAATTGACCAGTAGGAGGACAAGTGATACGTCTCCAACGTATCTATAATTTCTGATGTTCCATGATGATATTATGCCAATTGCGACATGTTTTATCCCTTATTTATAGAATTTTACACGTTTTCCAGGATTAACCTATTAACAAGATGCCAAGTGCAAGTTCCCTGTTTTCTGGTGTTTTTTATTTTAGAAAAGTTATTCTGGAAATATTCTCGGAATTGCACCCAACGAATCCCGAAGTTCCTATTTTCCCCGGAAGCATCCAAAAGTCCAAAGAGGAGTCGAAGATGGGCACCAGGGGGCCCTCACCATAGCCAGGCGCGCCCCCCCTTGGTCGCGCCTTGGGGTGGTGAGATCACCCTGGTGGGCCACCGACGTTGCCCTTTCGCCTATTTATTCCCCTCCGAAGGAAAACCCTAAGCACCTGATCAAAAATCCCCGAAAAGTTCCGCAGCCGCCTTCGTCGTCAACCCTAGATCAGGGGGGTTCTAAATCTGTCTCCCGGCACCCTGCCGGAGATGGGATCATCACCGGAGGCCTCTTCATCACCATGCCTGCCTCCGGAGTGATGCGTGAGTAGTTCATCCTTGGACTACGAGTCCATAGAAGTAGCTAGATGGTGGTCTTCTCCTCCTATGCCCCAATGTTTAGATCTCTTGAGTTGCCTAACATAATCGAGATTGTCCTTATGTAATTCTATGTGTTGTGTTTGCTAGGATCCGATGAATATTGAACTTATGCCAAGTTGATTATAGTCTTTATTTCATATGTTATTTGTGATCTTGCATGCTTTCCGTTGCTAGTGGTTGCTCTGGCCAAGTAGTTGCTAGTGACTCCAAGAAGGAGTATTTATGCTTGATAGTTGGGTTAATGCCTCCTTTTCGCTTGTGCTCGAGTGACAGAAACGTGACGGGGGGGGGGGGGGGGGATATGATGTTGCCACTAGGGAGAAAACTGATGGAGGGATGATAACCCGGTAGGCTAACGCCAAGGTGTAACTTGGCCCAAAGGGCGCTCCGCAAGATCCGGCTTAAGGAAAAGGAGTTTCTAGAAGGCCCAAGAGTGTAGGCCTCGTAACCCGTTGTGTGGGTTCCAATAGGGAAACTTAGGGTTTGTAAGCAGTGTCCGGGTAGGATTCCGAGTATGCCTTGGACGGTAAGCCAGGGGGTCCGGATATTATATAACCCGCCCCGTGGGGTTAGATTAAAAAGAAAACACACAATTGCGAGATATTCGAGTATCCTTTGTAACACGAGAGTTGAGATAATATATTCAGATCGGAGACTCGGCGACTTGATTGTCGGCTACCAGATCGCATATCACCGTGGCTTCCCTTGAGCTAAACCTTCTCCCAAACACCAGAGTCGAATTGCCCCAAGACAAGTTACCCTCGGAAACGCCTGCCGTGATTATCCCATGACAGTTGGTGCCCACCGTGGGGCCTACGTCCAAGGGTGTTTACATCACGGGAGAAGCTCGAGAGAACATGAAGAACCTCGTCATCGGCGAGATCTACACCAACCCCGACGGAGAGAAGAGATGGTGGACGATTTTGGCTGGGGGCCAGAGTCGGATCTACTCGAATCCGGATCTGTCGTGACAATCGGCCGGGTCAACGTCTTCATCGGCATGGTACGTGCGTCCAGTTCAATCCCTGACGATTTTGGATTTGATTTTGTGTCAGGAGAGGCCACCCACGTTCAGTCGGACGGAGAAGAATCGGTCGGGACGGTGGATCCGACAGAAGAGCCCACCACGAAGAGGGAAGAGCCGGAGGAGCCGACATGGACCCCGCGTGGCCGGGTCATGAGAGAAGATGATACCGAGTCTATCTTGCACCTGCTGGAGGACCGGTACGAGGAAGATAGCTGTGATGAGGAGGAATATGAGTCTTCGCCAAGCAATGCGCGCCAGGTCGCGGTCTACACGGCCCCTGCAACCAATCTCAATCAGGGGAACGTGACTACGGCCGCGGTCGGAGCGGCGCAAGCATTGGCCCAGCAGCAAAATCCGGCTGACGGAAATCCGGTCCTGACACGGGTTGACGGAGAGTCGGCTTCAGTCACCAGCCGAGCGGCGGATAGCGAGCTGCATGCAAATATGTTTGGGTTCCTCGCTAACAGGACGCCAGGGGCGGGTCCTTCGAATCCACAACAGCCGGCCCTGTTCAGTAACAATATGGTCTTGGACCCAACAGTGTTAGCTACTGTGATAACCCCGGAAAACGCCGCGGCGTGTGCCAGGGACTTGGAGGTAGCACGCCGCGCGCTGGAGCAACAAAGAAGGGATGTAGAAGCAGAAAAGCAAGGGGTAGCCACGCGCCAACGCGAACTGGACGCACTGGAGAACCGGCTCCGAGCTGAGACAAGCATGATGCATCAAAGATACCAGACAAGATTACCGGCGATGGGTGGGGTCATAAACCCGAACGCACTATTCATCACGCCTCAGGATGAGCCGATTCCGGCTGTGAATCAGGAAACTGTGCATCAGCCGGCGACCGGAGGAGGACAGCCGGCAAACGTGCAGGCTGGGTTACCCACATTGCAGACTGGGGCCTCTGTCGGCAACACGGCACCACCACCACCACCATCACGATTTCGTACGCCACCAGGTCACTTCAATAACCTCATGGATAATGTGTATGTTGCAACATTAGCATTGAATCAGATCCCCGTAAGAGAGTCACCCCATGCGGAGCAGACCCGGCGGGCGATCGATTTGCTGCATACGGCAGTAGCTCAGCAGGTTAATTACCCGGATAATAGGAGTGGTGCTCACATCACCCAAAGGAGACAAGTTGAGCTATGTGTTGCAGATTCACTTTGATTGTTCCAACAACGTGGCCGAGAATGAGGCATTATTGCATGGATTGAAGATAGCCAGGGAGATGAACATTAAGAGGATACGATGCTATGGAGACTCGGACCTTGTAGTACAGCAGGTCTCGGGAACTTGGGATAGAAAAGATGCAACTATGGCAGCGTACCGCAGAGAAGTGGACAGGGTTACCGGGTGTTTTTCAGGGTATGAGGTGGAGCATGTAGATAGAAGAAAAAACGAGGCAGCAGATGCACTCGCCAGACTCGGCTCGCGCAGAGAGCCGGTTCCACCCAATGTGTTCCTGGACGAGTTATGGCGGCCATCAGTTAAAACCGAGTCTGAGGAAGAAGTGGCTAACAAAGACCCGGATTTGGAGCTCGTGGCCACAATACACACTGTTCCCGAGTGGACAGAGCCGTTTCTGGCTTACCTATCACGAGGCGAGTTACCACAGCAAGAGGTACTAGCAAGGCAAATTCTGAGGCGAGCAAAAGGTTATTCCATCATCAATGGGGAGTTATATAAAAGGAGTGTTTCAGGAGTATTTTTGCGCTGTGTGGCACCAGAAGAAGGCCGGCAAATCCTGAAAGAGATCCACGAAGGCGACTGTGGGCATCACGCATCCACAAGGTCCCTTGTGGCCAAAGCATACAGGCACGGTTTCTTCTGGCTCACAGCCTTAGCAGATGCGGAACGCTTGGTGGCAAGGTGCAATGGATGTCAAAGGTATGCCCGCCAAATCCATGTGCCGGCTATGGAGTTGCAAACAATTCCTTTGACCTGGCCGTTTGCCGTTTGGGGTATGGACATGGTTGGCCCCTTTCACATGTCACCTTGCAAAAAGACACATCTCCTGGTGGCTATCAATAAATTTACCAAGTGGGTTGAAGTTATGCCAGTTACCAATTGTGAAGCGATTACGGCAGTTAAGTTCCTGAAAAGGATTATCTACCGGTTCGGGTATCCTCACAGTATAATTACCGACAATGGAACCAACATGTCCCTTGGTGAGATGGAGAAATTCTGTGGTAACAACGGAATCCGGCTTGACATAGCTTCCGTAGCCCATCCACAAGCCAACGGACAAGTGGAGAGGGCAAATCAAGAGTTACATCGTGGGTTAAAACCATGACTGCGAATCCCATGCATCAGAGCTGCTGGAGCATGGGTTGAGGAGTTGCTTTCAGTGGTTTGGGGCATCAACACTACCCCCAACAGATCTACTCAGATGACACCGTTTTTTATGGTTTATGGTGCAGAGGCGATGCTGCCGAGTGATATCATCCATGAATCGCCTCGAGTGTCGGCTTGCGTCGAGGTGGAGAACGAGAAGACCCGGCAAGACGCCGTGGATATGTTAGAAGAACACAGGGAACAAGCCTTGGAGAGATCATCCATATAGCAGTAGGACTTGAGGAGATATCACAGCCGGAGAGTCAAAACCCGGGTCTTCCAGGAAGGGGACCTGGTCCTTCGCCTGGTACAGTCAAAGGAAGGAAAACACAAGCTATCCCCACCATGGGAAGGACCGTTCATCATAAGCCGGAATCTACACAATGGATCATATTACTTGATAGATGCAAGGGAAGAGTCGGCTACTGTTAATGACACCGCTCATACCAGTTCATCTATGCAAGAAAGAGAAAGACCATGGAACGTAGCTCAGCTGCGTCCCTACTATACCTAGTTTAGGCTAGATTCACTAGTGGAATTACACGATGTAACAGGCAGCAGGTTTCAGACGCACTCTTTTCCTATCCAGGGTACCTAAGGGGACTGGAGGGTTTTTAATGAGGCGGCTTGCTGACCTAACTTTTCTCATATCAATAAAGAGATGGTTCAACAGTATATATCTTGTTTCTTTCCTATGTTGTTTATCAAGTTTTTTGTATTTCTGTTGTGTTCTTATTTTTTCTTCCAGGTAAGTATTATTTATTGCTTTTAGTATATTAGTCTTTCTAGTAAATTGCATATATCTAGGTCTTGGGGGCTGATTGCTTGAATAGCACAATTGCAAACTCAAAGACCCGGCCACGATGCCATTGAGTTATAAGGGCTGATTACTTGTAATAAGTACGGCTGCAAGCTTATAACCGGACAAAGGAGCCAAACTTTCTTGACTTTTCTTGCTTAAGCTTGATGTGACTCGCACTAATTGGCATGCTTTGCTAGCGTATGATTACAATCAGTCATGATGCCCAATGGGACTTGCCTGACCCTGTCTTCGTACAGCTGTAGCAACATTGATTATCCACGCGAAAGCCGGCTTACAATAGAAGAAGGTCAAAAGGGCCATCTAAACCACAAGTTATGCAGAGTACAAGGTTAATAGCCGGAAACTCAAGGTATATTAAGCATAACTTCAAATCCTATGTGAAATGGCTCTAGGTTTTGGGCTTAGCAGTAACAATTTGTTCCTTTCGAAAGACCCAAACACCCTAGACTCGAAATTTCGGACCTTGGGGACTTGGGAATTTGAAAACAGAAACAAATTATCTAGCTATTCAGCTCAAAAACCCAAAAATCCGAGTCTTGGGGACTTAGAAAAAAGTCCACTAGTCAAAACCCACGAGACCCGGAAACCGAGTCTCACAAAAGGAACCATAGCAGTAAGTCGGAAAACCAGGGATGAAAAAGCTCAAAGTCAAGAAATATCAAATTCAAGCAAAAAGCCAGAAGGGCCACGAAATATATTACGATCTTAAAACGTATTACAAACCAGGATAGTAGTATCATAAAGTGCACAGGCGCACTATCAAAAGAATAATTGTTTTAAAAAGGCCCATTGGCCGAATAAAGTGCTTGAGACGGTTGCCGATAAAGAGTTCACTCGGCCTCTTGGGCCGAGTCGTCCATCTTGCCCTTGCCCTTGGCAGCCGTGTCTTGTTCCTTGCCTTGCTCTTCAGCAGTCTTGGTGGCAGCAGCACCTGGGTCAGCAGTAGTGCCGGCCCGTGCGGGAGGAGGAACAACCGGCGTGGAGGTAGAAGGCGCAGAATCGGCCTCAGCCTTCTTCTTTGCGGCCTCTTCCCTCGCCTGAGCAGCCTCCGCCTTCCATCGTGCCAGCATGTCATATGGCTTGGGAAGATCCGACTTAACTGCCTTATCATCAGCATCATATGGTGGGACGATCGAACTGACGTCCATACTATCGGCAATTATGCTAGCCGGGTGACGAACCTCCTTCTGAATAGCCTTGCAGTTCTTTACTGAGAACCTGGAGCCGTCATGGTTGAACACTGGAAACCCGCCAACGAGCTTTGCCGGCTCAAGTTTTGGAAAATATGCCTTAGCCAGCGCAAGCCCCCGGGTTACTCCAACCCGGCAGGACGAGCGTTTCCAGTGCTCGATCCACTCGGGGATAGTGGAGCACGCGTCAAGCAGCGTGTTCAAGCTACCATGTCCAACACCCGGCCACTTCAAATCCTGAAGAATCCATTTGGTCCCGGCACAGAGTTGCCGGATCGTGCTCTTTATCATCTTCAGTTTTGCTATATCATCTTCATCCGGCGTTACATCATCCGGACCTGCAGAAAATAGAATAAAGCTTTAACTAAGGAAATCCGACTATTTATCAGAATGAGAATCCGAGTTACAGTTATTAAGTTAGAAATAGTTACCAGTCAAAGCACGATATGTGTCGGCAATCTGAACAGAAAGCTTGGTCAATTCATCTTATGCCGCATGAGCCCTCTTTCTATATTTTCTTGCAATCTTCCCTGTCTTCTTGGCGTCAGCTTCAGCCGACTCACGCAGCGTCGTTTCCTTCTCGAGGAGTTTGGTGGCCTTCGCTAATGCTTTCTCAGAGTGGGTTACGAAGGCCTGCGTGGAAACACAAGGAAGGGTTAGCCGGATAAAAGAAAACTATCAGTTGGATACACCGTGAAAGTTCCAAGCAAATTATCAATAAGCTCACTTGGAACTTGGGGACTAGACAAATATACAGGCAATATTACTCGGATTTACCTCATGTTTGGCTATCAAGGCTTCCAGGACATTTTCTTCATCAGCCCTCAAGGTGTGCAGGGCGTCGAGCATCTGGGTAAAGGTCATATCCTCGGGCTTGACACCGGAAGAGCCGGCGGCCTGATCACCCGGAGGAGTAAATTTCTCTGGCTTTGGGGTCGAGACCCGGGCTGCCTGGGTGTTAGGATTGGGAGTGCCCATCCTCGTGTCCAGGATCTCGACGTCGTCGTCCTCGGGTTCCTCAGATGGCTTGGGAGACCCGGCTTCCTTCCGGGCCGAGTCTGTCAGGGGGTCTTGTTCTTGGTTTTCTTCGCCAGCACCGCCAGTTGCGGCGTCCATATCATCAACCGGCCCTTCAGTCTCCCGGTTATCTGTGTCCATGTTATCCGGGTCACTGATCGAGACCTGGGCGCTAAGGAAAGAAAAGAGAAGTGGTTATCAGCGAAAATTGAAGGTTATCAAAAGAACTAGTATATCGCTTAGCAGGGAATATAACTTACCCGGCATTCACCACAAAATCCGCCGGAAGCTCGCTGCTAGACGCGGACGAGGCTGTTACAGAATCCGAGAGTGGGACCCAGAACTGTCCGGCTAATGGATGATTGGGGGAAGGGTGTCTTTGAGGTGAGTTGGAGGGATGAGATGGAGAAGTACCAGTGCGGCGAGCTGGGGACGTGGGAATTCCCAGGTTGAGGGGATCGTCACCCGGGGAATTCTGGGTTACCCTGCGCTTGGTCGGAGGCGGATACTTCAAGTGTGGAGAATTGGATAATTGTCGGTTAAGTTCGTGCATATTATCAAAAGAATAGGGTTTGGAGGACATGGAGGAGTAGGGAACCTTGAAGACGACCCCCCGGGTTTTCCTCTTGGCTCCGACCTCAACTTCCGGTTCTGCCTCGCTTTTATCACTCTCGGTTTCTTCCGGGTCTTCTTTGTCATCCTTGTCATCCATCCCTGAAAGGCACAAATACATAGTCGGAAAAAGAGAAAAAAACGGGAAAGCAAAGTAATAGGAGTTAACGTGATTGGAACCCGGATGATACCTTCATCGGTGTCAGCCAGATCTTCTTCTTCCTCCGGGTTCCCGGAGATGGGGGGGGGTCTCGATGCTCCAAAAAGCATTATCAGCCTGAGATAAAGGCATAAGAGTGAGAGTTAGTAGTTGTATCGAGTAAAAGTACAAGAGTAATTGAATAAGAGCCGGATTTTACCGCTGGAGCCGGGTTATCCCGAGTGAACGGCGCTAACCCGGCTATATTTTTGATCACCTCCACCTTCTCAGTCAGGAAGCTTTTGATGATCTTGTTCGTGTCGCCAGCCGGGTAGTTCCGCGAAGAGTAGCGGAGTGCATCCGTGACATGCCCCGAGTACTCGCACATCAACTTGGGACAAATGGAGTTGGGCTGAATCCGGAAATCTACCCAAGTCTTAACCAAGTTAAGCCCAAGGAGACCCTGGGCGGAAAGGACGGCTATCTTTGCTAGGTGGGGCTGGATGGACTCTCTGTCCGACTCCGAGGCGAAGGCATTGAAGGTGTCAGAAAGATCGAGGAGCCCCTCAGAGTAACCCGTCAGTTTCTTTTCGACAGGTGGGGAAATGTCCCGGCAGTAGAAAAAGGACTTTTGCCAATGCTTAACGTGGGAGTTAAGGCTCAAAGTCGGCATTGGCGAATTCTTTCGCCGTTGGATGGAAACCCCGCCGCAGGCCAAAAGGGCCCTGTCACCACTTTCGCGGCACGGTTTGCATTGGAATAATTCGATAAATAAAGCTAGGTTTGGTGGGATGCACAGGTAGGATTCGCAAAGGACTATGAAATGAGTTATATTCAAAATAGAGTTAGGCCCTATGTCGAAGACTCGGAGGCCGTAGTGGCTGAGGACATCGCGGAAAAAAGAGTGACCCTGGGGACGGAATCCCCGGATCACATGCTCTACGAAACATATTACCTCATTTGCATTAGGGGATGGCCGGGTCTCGTCACCCGGAACACGCCAATGGATTTCCTTTTGAGGAGGGAGGACGCCTGATTCGGCGAGCTCCTCCAGCTTGGCCTGGGTCAAGGTGGACCGAGCCCAGTTGGCGGAAATAGCTTGGGTCGTCTTTGGTTTTGCCGGCTGTTTGCCCTTGTTCTTGGGAGCCATTTGTTCGGTCTGCAAAACACAAGGCGAAGAGTACAAAATATGAGTAACTGAGACCCGAAAACTACGAGTTATCCGAGTATCAGTAAGCAGTACGGAAACTACGAGTTATCCGAGTATCGATGAACAGTTATGGAAATTACAGGTAATCCTAGCATCAATGAGCAATTGTGAAAGAGGGTTGGTTATCTGGCTATCTAGAGAATAAACGAAAGATCCGGAAATGGTGGATTATCCGGGTATCGAAGAACAACTGCGGAAAATCTTGACAGACTACATCTAGATTGGGAAATTTTGCGGAGAAATTAACGGTTGCAAGTAATAGGAGAATGTTATTGGATCTACAATTAAGCGATTAAACAAGCAAGGATGGAGTTGAGTAATCTAAATCGGTGCGGAGTAAGAAAGTAGTCCGCTGGCGGGCCTAGATCCAATCTCATTCAAGCGAAGAACTTGAAGCTAAAATTAATGGTGGAAGAAAGCTTACCGGTGCGGATTGAAGGAGAGCACGGCGACGACAAATGATGCAGCCGCGGTGGCTTGCGGGATCTCCCGACGGGCAGCTCGAGGGTGTGGCGGCGGAGACTGGCGGCGGGGCGGCGCGGGTCGAGGCTGAGCGCAGTTGGTGGCGGCTCGGTCCCGGCGGCGAGTCCGTGGGCTCCGTGGTGGCGCAGCAGCGAGCACGAGTGTGGGAGCGCCGGAGGCGAAAGAGATGAGGGAAATGAGCCGTTAGGTTTAGGTCACCCCCTAGGGCACCTATTTATAGGTGCGGGTGGGGAAACCTAGACTAAGGGGCGGGATCCAAAATTTTTGGAGAGGGATACCCACCCGGAAATTTTGGGATATGCGTTAAGTGCCCCCGCGCGATATCCGGAAAAGATCGGAAGCAAATCCCATCCGCGATATCCGGACCAGTTAACAAGAAAAGTTAGCTGGGTCTACTACGTTTTCCTCGGAGTGGTGATCCGGGAAAATGAAGGTGGATTCGGAGAAAGCCGGGTTATTATATGGACCACCGATGGAGCTAGGCCTAGCTGTTATCAAAGCAACCTAACCCGGCCTCTATGAGCTTGTATGTTTGTTATTTTTGCAGGGAATAGCATGCGCTTCAAGGAGGATCCTGATGGGGGGATGATAACCCGGTAGGCCAAACTCCAAGGAGTAACCCGGCCCAAAGGACGCTGTACAGGATCCGGCTAAGGATAAGGAAACTAGTGAAGGCCCCAGCTTGTAGGCCCAGTAACCCGGGTTGTGGGTTATGGTAGAGGAAAGTTAGGGTTTGTGCGCCGTGTACGGGTAGGATCCAGGATGCGCCTTGGAGAATAAGCCAGGGGGTACGGGTGCTTTATAAACCGACCCCCAGGTCTAGTTTAGGCAGAGATCTAAGAGCCCTAGCAATATCGCTTGATATCGAGCATCCAGTGTAATCCCAGAGTTGAGTTATTGTATCAAGATCGGAGACTCGGCGACTTTGATTGCCGGCTACCAGATCGAATCGCATCATGTTTTCCTCTGAGCTAAACCCTCTCCCAAACGCCTGTGTCGTCTTGCCCCAAGATCAGTTACCCCCGGTAACATCTGCCGTGATTATCCCACGACAGTTGGCGCCCACCGTGGGGCCTGCGTCCAAAGGTGTTTACATCACGGGAGAAGCTCGGAAGAGCATGGAGAATCTCGTCGTCGGCGAAATCTACGTCGACCACAAAGGAGAAAAGATGGTGGACGATTCCGGCTGGGGGCCAGAGTCGGATCACCTCGAATCCGGATCCGTCGTGACAATCGGCCGGATCAGCGTCTTCATTGGTATGGTATGTACTTCCAATTCGATCCCTGACAATATTGGATCTGATTCTGTGCCAGGAGAAGCCACTTCTATCCGATCAGATGATGAAGAATCGGTTGGAACGACACGTCCGGCATAAGAACCCATCGTGGAGTGGGAACAGCCGGAGGAGCCGGCATGGATCCCGCGCGACCGGGTCGAAAGAGAAGATGATAGCGGGTCTATCCTGGATCTGCTGGAAAACCGGTATGAGGAGGAGAACGGCGAGGAAGAACAGCATGAATTTACACCGGATATCGTACGCCGAGTTGCAGTCTATGCGGCTCCCGCGGCCAACCTCAACCAAGGAAACGCAGCCGCGGCACCAGTCGGGGCGGCTCAGGCAGTGGCCCAGCAGCAGGGCGCGGCCAACGAGGACCCGGTTTTGGCCCGGGTCGATGGGGAATCGGCATCGGTAACCAGCCGTGCAGCAGACGAGGAGTTGCATGCAAACACGTTCGGATTCCTGGGAAACCGGACACCAGGGGCGGGTCCTTCAAACCCGCGCCACCCGGCCTTATTCGATAATAATCTGATTCTAGACCCCACGGTTCTTGCAACGGTTATCACTCCGGAAAACGCAGCGGAACGTGTCAGGGATCTGGACGTGGCTTGTCGTGCGCTGGAACAGCAAAGAAGGCAGGTAGAGGCAGAAAGGCAAGGGATGGCCAGGCGGCAGCGTGAGCTGGACGCGCTGGAAACTCGGCTCCGAGAAGAAACATCTAGAGTACATCAAAGGCATCAAACCAGGTTACCAGCAACGGGCGGGGTCATCAATCCGGCTAATTTATTTGTCACACCTCAGGATCAGCCGATACCAGTGGTGAACCAGGGAACCGCACCCCAACCGGCGACAGCAGCGACACATCCGGCAAGCGAACGGACCGGGTTACCCCCACCACAGACTAGAGTCACAACCGGCAACGACCTACCACCACCGCCACCATCATGATTCCGCACACCAGCCGGTCACTACAATAACCCCATGGAAAATGTGTATGCGGCGACACTCGCGTTGAATCAAATCCCTGTGGGAGAGTCGCCCCATGCAGAGAAGACTCGGCAAGCCATCGATCTGTTGCACACTGCGGTGGCACAGCAAGCCAATTATCCGGATCATAGAAGCGGTATGCACGGGACACCATACGTCAGTCAACAGCAAGGGAATGTCCAAACAAGTTCAGCACGGCGGAGGGAAGAGCAGCAGCAAATGCCGCCTCCTCCCCGTGTTCAGGCAGCATCAGCAGCACAGGCTATCGTAGACAGTTCCAGAGCCCGGAGGGCCGCGGCCGGGTCTGCAGCGCATGGACTTCCCGCAGCACCGCGCCCAGCCGCGCCCCCCGCGGCATCACACGTTTCTAGAGCAAGGCCGGCTTCAACCGTTCTTGCGGGACCCAAGTGTCTCTCGGACAATATCAGAGCTGAACCTTACCCGGAAAAATTCAAAGAGCCAGGGAAAGTAGTGAATTATGAGCCAACTATGGATCCAGAAACATGGCTAAGTAGTTATGAGATGGCAATGTCAATTCGCAACGCATCCGAGAATCTCCAAGCCAAGTTCATGTACTTGATGATGTCAGAAGGAGCAGCAAAGTTGTGGTTCACCAATTTGCCGGAAGGATCGATCAAGTCCTGGGAGGAATTGAAGACCGCGTTTGTCAAGCACTTTCATGGGACGTGCAGGAAATTGTTCACTATTGACGACCTAGAGCGGTGCGTCCAGAAGAAGGGAGAATCGGCGCGCAGTTGGGTGCGCCGGGTTATGGAGATACTTCACTCGTCCACGGACATTCAGCCCAAGGATGCGCTACAGGCCATGGCAAAAACATGCAAGTACATACCTTAGTGCAAAAGTTAACTCGCATGAAGTCTAGTCGAAATGCGTCGGAAGTTACAATGGGAGAGTTGATGGACGCGTGCAACAAACACGCTGCGACAGATACTACAGAAGAGGAAGTTGATGACAAGAAGGTAAAAGCAAACACAAGTAATAATGGAAGAACCGGCAATGGATCAGCACCGGGTAATAACGGAAATAGCCAGAACAAGCGCCCGTTTGAAGGAGGCTCCGAGTTTGTCGCCAATACAGAAGCCGGGTCTTCAAGGCCCAGAGCAGAAGGAAATTTCAACGGAGGTAATCACAATGGAGGAAATTATCAAGGACCGCCAAGGCCGGGTAACAATTGGGACATATTCAGGATGGCGTGCCCGAAGCACAGCAGGAACGGCAGGCCAGCTAATCACTCCCTGGAGCAGTGCGCCGACTTACAAAGATGGAAAAATGAGGAAGTGAACAGAGCTATGCGAGGTGCAGGACGGGGAGGAGGACCGGGTCCAGGGGGAAACCCGGGCAACGGCCCACCCCCAGCTGGTAACCCGGCGGCTGGAAATCAAGGGGGGGCAGGAGGTTTCCAGGCTAACCCCAAACAATTGGGTCAATATCATGTGCATACCACAGGAGGCTCTAACAAGGACAAAAAGATACTGAAGCAAGCGGTCAACTCGGTTTCGTTAGCTGTCCCGAGATACTTGAGATGGTCAGAACAGGAGGTAACATGGAGCAGAAGGGATCACCCAGAAAGAGTGGAGCACCCGGGAGTCTTGGCATTAGTAGTCGCACCACAAGTCAATGGGTATGAGCTGAAAAAGGTTTTGATGGATGGTGGAAGCAGCATCAACATACTGTATTGGGAAACCTTCCTACGCATGGGCCTCAAGGAGTCTCAGCTACAAAAAAGCTCAACAGTTTTTCATGGGATAGTGTCGGGTCATTCAGCGTGCCCCGAGGGAAAAATCGCATTGGAGGTAGCCTTTGGGGAGTCAAAGGATAACTATCGAGTTGAGTGGCTTACCTTCGAGGTAGTCAAATTGCGCAGCCCTTATCACGCGTTATTTGGGAGGCCGGCTTACGCCAAATTCATGGCTAGGCCGTGTTACGTGTATCTACAGCTAAAAATCCCGGGTCCCAAGAAGACCATTACCATACATGGAAATCGAGACATAGCATCTGAATGCGACAAAGGAGACGCAGCGATGGCCGAGCAGGCCTGTAGAAAAGAAGAACTCAAGCATTACCGGTCTCAAGCAGACCCGAAGGATAGAACCACATCAAAAAGGCCGAGTACTGAAGGCGAAAGAGCAAAATCCAAAGTAGCACAAGATGCTAAAATGGTGGCTTTTATCAAGGATGACTCCCCCAAGCAATCCGCTATAAAGGAAGAAACTGCACGGCCGCTCACAACCAGCCGTGTCACGGAAACACCTCACCCGGGTCGGTTAGTAAACCCGGTACTCATCATGAAAAAGTCCAGCATGTGGAGAATGTGCATCGGTCACGCCAGTCCGGGACCGGTCCCCATGGAGAACTAAACAATGTAACGGGCAGCAGGTTTCAGACGCGCTCTTTTCCTACCCAGGGTACCTAAGGGGACTGGAAGGTTTTTAATGAGGCGGCCTGCTGATCCAAACTTTCTCGCATCAATAAAGAGATGGTTATCAAGTCCTATTTCGTTACAGCCTGATTACAAGTAAGTAATATCCATGTGACATCAATATTTCAGTATCATTAAGAACGTTGAGCATATATAGGTCTCGGGGGCTGGTTGCTCAAGTAGCCCAGCCACAAACCCGAAAGACCCGGCCTTGATGCCTATAAGTTATAGGGGCCGATTATTCGCAAACGAGTACGGCTGCAATCTTATAACTGGACAAAGGAGCCAAATTTTCTTGACTTTTCTTACTTAAGCTCGATGTGACTCGCACTAAAGTGTCATGATTTGTTCGCTTACGATTACAATCAGCCATGAAGCCCAATGGGACTTGTCTGACCCTGTTTTCGTATGGATGTAACAACATGGTATCCACGCGAAAGCCGGCTTATAGTACAAGATAGTCAAAAGGGTCATCTAAACCACAAGTTTATGCAGAGTACAAGGCTAATAGCCGGAAAATCAATGACTATCAAGCATAACTTCAGTACTTCCGCGGAATGGCCTTAGGTTTTCAACTCGGTAAAAAACGATTTGTTCTCTGAGAAAGGCCACACCCCCATGACTCGGACTTTGGGTCATGGGGACTGGGGACTTCGAAACAGAAGCAAACTACTTGGCTATCGCAGTTCGAAAGACCCTAGCATCCGAGTCTTGGGGACTTAAAGAAAAGTTCACTTATCAAAGCCCCTGGTACTCGGAAAACCGAGTCTTACGAAGGGAGCCAAAATAGAGAGTCGGGTATCGAGAAAAAGCTCAAAGAACAGACAAGTAATACGGTTATCAAAAGGCCAGGAAAGCCGCAAAGCATATCACGGACTAAAAGTACGTTACAAGTTACGACATCAGTATCAGGGGTGCACAGGCGCACCATCAAAAGCATAATAGTTTGAATACAAAGCATCACGTAAACAAGGTATTATGATGGTACTGCCCTATTCGGCCTCCTGAGTACGGTCTTCCGGCTCTGGGTCCTGGGCTTGTTGCTTAGCCTTCCCGGCACCCTTACCCGGACTCACTGCACCAGGGCGGACAGGTGGAGGGACGGCTGGTGTAGAGGCAGACGGACCTGATCCTAACTCGGCCTCTCTCTTCGCAGTCGCCTCCCTCTTCCTGGCCGAGTTAGAAACCCATTTCTCCAAAATATCAAAGGGCGGGGGTGCTTCCTCTGTAACAACTTTGCCATCAGCGTCGTATGCACTCATGATCGTGTTTAGGTCCAAACTATCGGCCAAAGTGGTAGCCGAGGGGCGCACTGCGGCTTGTATGGCCTTGAAATCTTTGGGTGTAAATTTGGAACCATCCGCCTTGAATTCGGGAAACCCGGATATTACCTTTGCCGGGTCATGCTTCGGAAAGAAAGCCTTGGCCAGGGTAAAGGCCCGGGTCATACCAATCCGGCATGACGAGCGCTTCCAGATTTCAATCCAGCCAGGCACAGTGGAGCAGGCCTGAATGAGATTTTCCTCACCCGGATATACTTCCGTAGGCCACTTCACGGCATCCAGTATAAATTTTGTGCCGGCAAAGAAAGTCTGGAGCACGGTCTTTAGGGTTTTAGCCTTGACAATGGCATCCTCCTCTGGGGCCGCAAGGTTGGCACCTACAGTTGTAACAAAAGAGAGAACGTATCAGTAATCCCGAGTCTGATATAATAAAGCAAAGACATGAAGCCAATCGGCAGCAAAAACTTACTAAGCAAGATCTGATAAGTATCGGTGACTTGGTCCGATAGTTTCTTCAGTGAGGTCTGAGCGGCATTGCACTTCTTCTTATACTTTGAAACATCCTTCTTCAAAGTTTTCATGTCATCCTCAAGGGTTTCCCTTCGTTTTATCTCGGCAAGGAGAAGTTGTTCGGTCTTCAGTAAAGTTTCATCAGACCGGGTTATCTGTGCCTGTAAGTAGCAAGGAACGCAAGTATCAGTTGGATATTGTGGTAAGCTGAATATGGCGTAAAGTACCAAGCATAACTTTTGCAAGTCATACTCGGAACTTGGGGACTAGGTATGCAATATGAGATACCAAGTGTCCTTACCTGGTGCTCTGCAGCCATGCGCTCCAAGATCTTGCTCTCCGAAGTCTTCATAGTGAGGAGGGTGTTCATCAACTGATCAAAGGTGTCTTTACTCGTATCAGAGGACCCGGGGCCTTGGAAATTCCGAGAAGGGGCTTTCTTCTTAGTGGGAGGCGGAACCCGGGTCATTTGTGTGTCGGAATCCGACGCTCCTTCTTCTGCACCCAAGACGGTGGCTTTGTTCTTCTTGCTTGCATGGGAAGCAATCGGGTACTCGGCTTCTTGTGTGTCCGGCTTTGCCGGCGATGCTTGTTTTTCGCCGCTAGACGCGGCTGTAGTCTTATCAGTCGGGCTCCCCTTACCCGGGCCCTCGATCTCCATATCCTCTTGGTGGCTGATAACGACCGTGGCCCTGTAGATGTTGTCAGTGAGCAGCTAAATACACAGTCAGGAAAGGGTGATGAAATGTGGTGGAACATTAGGAAGGGGATTTTACCCGGTGTTCACCGCAAAGTCACAAGGAAATCCGTCGCTGGACTCGGGAGAGGCTGAAAATTATCAAGTTAGATGTCATGTGGGAATGGTTCAAGGAGAATGTTTCGACCAAGAAAAGATAGGGTAATTACCAGCCCGCCGAGTCGGGGTCGATGAAATACCCGGGTTAAGGGCATCATCACCTGGGTGATTTCGAGTTGACCTGCGCTTGGTCATGGGCGATTCCTTCAAGAATGGCCAGTGGAATAACATCAAGGAAGCTCATATATATCATTAAAGTAATACGAATTGAATGCAAGGAGGAGATATGAAACCTTGGAGGTGGCCTCTTGGGTTTTTCTTTTTGATCCGACTTTGACTGTCGGCTCCAGTTCCTCCTCGTCGCTGGCAGATTCTACTTTGCCATCGGAGTTTTCTTCCTCGTCATCTTCTCGTTCTGGATATCATCAGAGTTATAGTTGGAAATGAAGGGGTTATGGTGAGCTTAAAGGAACCCAACAAAATCCGGAAAATACCTTCGTCCGAGTTAGCAGCTTCTTGCTCCTCTGGACTTTTGGAGCTAGGAGAGGTGTTGGTTTTCCAAAAATCATCATCAGCCTGAAAGGTGTCAGTACAGGGGTTATCAACCGTATCGAGTGGAAAGAGCAAAGATAAAGGCATTAAAGTCGGGTTTTCACCTTGGGGGCTGGGTTCTCGAGCGTGAAGGGCTCCAATCCGGATATGTTCCGGATTATCTCAAGCTTTTCTGTCAGAAAACCCTTGATGGTTTTGTGGGTATCGCCAGCTGCAAAGATGTTATCAGAGTACCGGAGCGGGTCCGTAGATTGTCCCGAATACTCGCACATCAACTTTGTGCGGATGGAATTGGGTTGAATCCGGAAGTCGACCCAAGTCTTCACCAGGTTGAGCCCGATGAGGCCTTGGGCCATGAGAGTGTTGATTTTGGCTAGTAGAGGTTGAATTGCCTCCCTATCCGAGTCAGAGGCGAAGGCACTAAATTTCTCGGAGATGTCAAGAAGACCCTCTGAGTAACCCGGCAGCTTCTTTTGGCCGGGTGGGGAGGTGTCTTGGCAGTAAAAGTAGGAGAGCTGCCAGTGCTTGACATGGGAGTTAAGGGTGAGGGGTTGTAACACCTGGGGTGTTGCCTGTTTGTTTTGCTTGCATCATATGCATCACATTGCATTGCACCATGTTTGCATCACAACTGAAAATTTCAAAACAATTTAAACTTTCACCCTTGCTCAAAATTTCCAAGTTCCAACTTGCAAACTAAACCACTCATTTGTTCTTCAATAGTTTGAAAATTGTTTTAATCCAATTGCCTGTTAATAAATTTTCCCCTTTTGTTAAAAAACCCTAATGGCTAATTCAAAACTTTTAAATCAAATCACTCATTAAATTGTTGGTTTTAATCAAACCATTAATTCACTCAATTAATTAAATCACCTTCAATTTCAAATCAAATGCATCAAACAAGAACACTTTTGAACTTATAAACTTTAACAAGCAAATCAACTACTTTCAATCAAATTAATCATAGGGGTTCCCCTATTCAAAGTTGTTTTTACTAAATGGTCACTTAATTAAAATGCATCCAAATTTGAATTACAAACATCAAGCAAAATTAAAATTTTCTGAAAACAAAACTTGGCATTTGTTTTCTTTTAACCTAACTAGCTAACACTAATTTTTCTAATATTTTTACTAACCTAAAAACCCTCCTTTTCTTCCAATTCTATTTGCTACAAAAAAAACAGGAAAAGCAAAAATAGAAAAAAAGGAAAACTAAGTAACTAACGCGCGCGCGGCCCAGCCCTCTTTCCCCTCGCGTACCGGTTCGCTAACTATCCCCCCTTCTTCTCTGCGTACGGCAGCGAATCCGCCGCTCCACGTCGCCACCGTACCATCCTCGACGGCCAGCAGTGCTCCCCTAGGCGTATAAAAGGAACCCTAGACCCCCCTGCGCCTAACCCTAGCTCTATGCCTCCCTCCTCCCTCGGGATCGCCGCCAGCTCTCCTCTCTCGCGGCCGTTTCCCTCTCTCTGAAACTCACCGGAGAACCTCGACTACACCCGACCACGGCGCCGTCGCCATGGCCCTCCTCCAACCCCCGTGAACACAGAAATAGAATCGCCACCAACTCCTCTTCCTGTTCGACACCATAACGAGCACGGAGACTCACGGGTTCGTCGCTGCCATCAACGACCTCGCCTCCGGCCACCGCGACGCCGACTCTGAATTCCGGCGCGCCGTCGTCGCTGCTGTGCCCCTCGTGGTGCTCTGACCACGGGGATCGACCACCCACCACCTCCTCTTCCTTCTGGACCCCTTCATCGAGCTCAAGGTGGCCTGGATGCGCGCCGCCATCGCCGCTTCTGCCGCCGGCGTCGACCACGTCCACGTCGCGCCTCTGCATCGACGACTCCGTTGGTGAGCTCCGACGTGTTCCCCTCCTCCTCTTTGTACTGCTTGCACACGCCTCCATCTCCGCACACCACCAGCACCTCTTCCATCACCGCGAGCGAGAGCACAAGATGATCGCCGCCGGCGTCACCCTCTGTCACCTCGAGGAAGCGCTCGCTCGTCAGTTTCGTCAGTTAACGTTAGATCTGAAGCTAAACCTCTCTGAATCGCGTATACTGATAACGAGCGCATCGCAGCGCAGCTGGTTCAGAGGAGCGCGCACCCCCGCGAGGTGCACGGTTCGAGCCTCGGTTGCGCGGATTAATTCCACCCCCTTTTGCTCCTCTGGCTGACAGCCGTGGCCCACGCTTCAGTGACTGCCACGGCCACGCAAGCGTGCGCAGCGCCACGCTGGCCTCTGGCCCACGCGGCAGTGGCAGTGTGTAGCTGCAGCGCAGTAAGAAAAGTTTCTGCGAGTTTCTGTAAATTCCTAAGTAAATTTAATTAACAGATTTAAACCTAAAACTTCAACCTTTAATATCTTTTATTCTATAAGTCCAATAAATAAAAGTTTTATATGTTTTCTGGTCCAAATTAAATACTCTTTCCAAATAATCTATTTGTGTACTGTTTTGACAATTCCAAATGCATTTAAAATTCAAACTTGAATAATTCAAATGCTAATTTCTTAAAATCAATAACTAATTCATTGTTATTCCAAATAATGCAAATGAAATATGTTTTCCATACCATTTCACCTCACCTTTGCAAATATAAATTTTGCTTCCTGTTTTGAATAATTTAAATTGCCTAAACAACTTAAATCTTGTTTAATTCAATTAAAACTGCTAAAATCATAACTTGCTCAAATTTAATTATTTCTAAACATGTAAAATATGTTTTCAAACCAGAAAAACATAACCTTTTCAAATATGAACTTTAATTAATATTTTGAACAATTAAAATTCAATTAATATTCCTATTTGAATTAATTCCAATTTAAAACTTGTTTAATATTGTTTAATTCATAATTAAATTATCCTAACTCCAATTTTATTATTTGAAACATGTAATCCAACTAAACTTTGATGTTCTTTTCAAATATAAACTTTGTTAATTGTTTTGCACACTTTAACTTGTTGAAAACAACAATTATTTGTGTGACATGTTTAAGTAACCAAACTTTCCAAACTTAATAAATGATTTCCAAAACTTGTCAAATCCTTTTCTCACTTGCAGCTATTGTGGTTATCTTGTTATCATCATGCAGGCATCATGATAAACCACTTACACATGTTAACTAATTGTAGATCATTGCTTCAACCTTAACATGTGCATCCATATGCAACTCACATTGCATATGGGTCCAATTAAATGGTGCTATCTTGTTAAGTAGTTTACCTTGATGCATCTTTAAACTTGTCATGCATCCATATCTTGATCATGCTGGATCTTTTGCCGTAGTAGTAATTGTTGCATCCGGTGTTTGTTCGAGGTTCGTTGCTTCTTCCCGGATAGGACGTTGAGATGATGTGAGCAACGACAAGTTCTGCTACCTTGCGGGATCTCAGGCAAGTATACTCACTTGCTGCCAAATGGCTGCCTTTCATCACTTGTTACCGATATTTTCCGTTGTTCTGTTCTGCTAGCCTTAGTAGTAGTTGTTTCTGTTACGAACCTATCACATGAATCCTTTAAATCTGATAATGCCTCATCTCCCTTCCTACAACCCATTGTTTGAGCCAGTGTCTTACTAGCATGCTTAGGGTTGTTTTGCTCGAGTCTGTTACCCGTTACTTTCTGTTACTACTCTATTATGTTCTGGGGGCTCGATGTTTAATCAATCAATCAATCATGCTACTGTTATTGTTAAATAATAATTTGATGATAAGGCACCGGCAGGAGGCCCTTTGTGGTTTTGAGGCCTGCTAGTGTCGACCCTAATAGGAAAAGGGTCTTGTCTACTGATCCATGATGAGCGCACTAACCGCATGTGGGAAGCGAGTATGGGCGCCCCCCTCAATTTGACTCGATTCGCATCTCGTCCAAATCGCCTCATTTAGTTCGGGTTTTCCATTTGCTGCATGCATGATCTTGCGAGCCCTTGGTACCCGGGTGGAACTTTCGTAGTCGGCATATAGGGGGACACGGTCTTAGAGTGCTATGAGGGTCCCTTTTCTTCGGGGCTCGATTAGCCGTGCGCCCAAGGTTCTTTGGGCTTGTTGCGAAGAAGAGTTGAGTTGTGTAGAGTACCTCGCTTGGTGGGTTAGCTCCCCATCTGGCGGGTTATTCTTGCGTGTACGGCTAAATTGGTGCAACCCTGCAGGGATAATCTTCTCGAGAAGCCGTGTTTTCCGCGGTTATGGATTACTTGGTGAAAGTACTGGCTAACAAGTACTCAGGACAACTTAAACATAATGATTAACAATCTTTCACCCAATGATTAACAACTTGACTAGTAATAGGCTTATTGACACAATAATCTGAACCATCATTAATTCAACTGTGTGAGTTATCCTCGGATTGCTTCTTTGGATAAAGGGGCGAGATCCAGGATGGGTTTGTTTGGAGTTCCTTTCAGTTGGTTACCATACTCGATCTTATCTTCTTTCTGTTAGCCGGAAGTGGTAGTATCTCTCTGTAGTTGGTTAGTGCAGCCTGCTGTCGCTTATTTGCAATAACCCCCTCCTTTCCGTTGATCCTAAAGTATTTGTATCTTGTGATGACTGGCTACGCCGGTATCTTGTGAGTATGGGTTTATCCACTTGCCAGTACTTAACCGTACTGACCCACGAATCTTTTCGTGGCTGCATATTCAATATTGCAGTCAACAGTTTTGAAGTCTGACGACGTTAGCTTGGGAATCCCTCCGGCTTGGCCTGGGCAGGGATTGGACGCTCTCAGTTATCTTCAGGACTCTTAGTCCAATCTGGATCTTGTCCGTAGACGGACGATATGTCGTTTCTTCCGCTGTTACTTGGATCTTTGTAATGTATCAGTTGTATCCCTGGCTCGTTTGAGTCATCTTGTATCTATCTGTTTCTGTTGTAATTGTGGATTATTCGTGAACTATTGTAATGTTATCACAAGTGGCAACCTGGAATCGGTTATGATGTGGATTTTGGCGGGAATGCTGAAATCTGCATAGTGCCCGATCTCGGGGCGTCACAGGGGTGGCATCAAAGAATTCTTGCGGCGTTGGATGGAAACCCCGCCGCAAGCGAGGAGCGCTCCGTCGCCGCTTTCGCGGCACGGTTTACACTGAAAAAGCTCAATGAAAAGAGCTAGACTTGGCGAAGTGCACAAGTATGATTCGGAAAGGACGATGAAGTGAGAGATGTTTAATACGGAATTAGGCCCGATGTCAAAAACACGGAGGCCGTAATGACTTAGAACATCACGGAAAAAAGGGTGACCCGGTGGGCGGAAGCCCCGGGTCACATGTTCCACGAAGCAAATTACCTCGCCTTTTGTCGGGGTGGGCCGGGTCTCCTTGCCCGGAACCCTCCACTGGATATCCTCTTGAGGAGGAAGGACTCCCAGCTCCACCAGCTCCTCCAACTTGGCCTTGGTGACCGTAGACCGCGCCCAGTTGGCGGATATGGAGTTGGTGGCTTTAGCTTTGGTTGGAGTTTTCCCCTGCTTTTTGGGAGCCATGTGGTTGACCTGCAAAGCACAAGGTAAAAGGATAAGAAGATCAAGACACGGAATTTGTGAGCCGGCTGAGTATCGGCAGGGTAATATTGAGACATGAGAAATTGCGCGTAATCCGGGTGTTAGCTCGCAGAGTAAAGTTTGAAATTATCCGGATATCGAGCATTATGGCGAAAATTATGGGATCTAAACGTTGAAGGAGCCTTTGAGGACGATGGATGGCTACACGGGTACTTAGCGCGAATAAAAGGAATTGGAAAGGGGAAGATTAGCCGGGTGATTGAAGCCAGGGCGGAAATTTTGAGTGGTTTGGGCCCAGATTGGGAATTTTATCTTCAGATTTGTGGCGAAAATAACAATTGCAGGTAGTAGGAGAGTGGATTGGAGCATGCGCTTTATCTATTGGGCGAGCTAGAAAGACTATTAGTGGCCTGATTCGGCATGCCCGAGAAATCCTTGGCGGACTGATTTGGATCTAATCTGAGGTAAAATCAAAAATTGCAAGGGCAAATTAATGGGTGCAAAAGGCTTACCGGAGGGGATCTGAGTGAAGCTTTGCGGAGGCAGATGGCGCAGGCCTGGTGTCCCTTCGCGGTTCCTGACGGGCCGGATGGAGATTCGCCGGCGGATCTTGGCGGCGGCGCGGGGCAAGCAATGGCGGAGCGCAGCCTCCGGCCGATGGGCTCCGGTGATGCGCGCGGGATTTCCGTGGTGGCGCTCAGCGAGAATGAGCTCAGAGGGAGAAAGGAAGCGGAGTGGGGGGAAATGAGCCGTTAGGGTTCGGGTTACCCCCAAGGAGCTTATTTATAGGGCGAATGGATAAGCCCGGTTCAGTGAGCGGGAGCCGGGAGTTGCGGAAGTAAACGGCTGTTTATTTGAGTTTTGGCAAGATGCGCTTTAAATGTTGAGCATGGGATCTGAACGAAAAGGAGAAAGAGATCCATCCCGTGATATCAGGTCGATTATAAAGTGTAAAATCTTGACATTTTGGGGTTTACCTGGGAAAGTAACTTAGGTAATTGGGGAAGAGCCGGGTTACTATATGGCCACCATGGAGTAAGGCCTAGCCATTTATTGAGGCGCTTTAACCCGGCCTCCACATACTCGAGTGTTTGATATCTTTGCAGGGAATAGCGAGCGCTTCAAGGAAGGATCCATGAAGCCCAGGCTATTCTGGGGACTACTGATGGGGGGATGATAACCCGGTAGGCCAAACTCCAAGGAGTAACCCGGCCGAAAGGACGCTGTACAGGACCCGGCTAAGGATAAGGAAACTAGTGAAGGCCCCAGCTTGTAGGCCCAGTAACCCGGGTTGTGGGTTATGGTAGAGGAAAGTTAGGGTTTGTGCGCCGTGTACGGGTAGGATCCAGGATGCGCCTTGGAGAATAAGCCAGGGGGTACGGGTGCTTTATAAACCGACCCCCAGGTCTAGTTTAGGCAGAGATCTAAGAGCCCTAGCAATATCGCTTGATATCGAGCATCCAGTGTAATCCCAGAGTTGAGTTATTGTATCAAGATCGGAGACTCGGCGACTTTGATTGCCGGCTACCAGATCGAATCGCATCATGTTTTCCTCTGAGCTAAACCCTCTCCCAAACGCCTGTGTCATCTTGCCCCAAGATCAGTTACCCCCGGTAACATCTGCCGTGATTATCCCACGACAGATCCCGTGAAGCCCAAGCTATTCTGGGGACTACTGATGGAGGGATGATAACCCGGTAGGCTAACGCCAAGGTGTAACTCGGCCCAAAGGGCGCTGCGCAAGATCTGGCTTAAGGAAAAGGAGTTTCTAGAAGGCCCAAGAGTGTAGGCCTCGTAACTCGGTGTGTTGGTTCCAATAGGGAAACTTAGGGTTTGTAAGCAGTGTCCGGGTAGGATTCCGAGTATGCCTTGGACGGTAAGCCAGGGGGTCCGGATATTATATAAGCCGGCCCCTGGGGTTAGATTAAAAAGAAAACACACAATCGCGAGATATTCGAGTATCCTTTGTAACACGAGAGTTGAGATAATATATTCAGATCGGAGACTCGGTGACTTGATTGCTGGCTACCAGATCGCATATCACCATGGCTTCCCTTGAGCTAAACCCTCTCCCAAACACCAGAGTCGAATTGCCCCAAGACAAGTTACCCCCGGTAACGTCTGCCGTGATTATCCAACGACAAAAAATGCGGTGTGAGTGCCCGCGTGCACAATCATTTCTTACATTAAACACATTTCTTAATGAGATTATCTCTTGCTTGCAACTTAATACCTATGGGGGGTCGGATGATAACCTGGGGGTGGATTATTAGTCATAGATGCAGTTGGATTACTGTCTATGTATATTGTTGTAATGCCCGCACTACGGTCCAACCTCTATTTGTCAATTGCCCATATGTAATTTATTCACCCAACATGCTATCTTTTATGGAGAGACACCACTAGTGAACCTATGAACCTTGGTCCATTTTCCTACACTGTTAAACAAGCCACTACAATTCCCTCCTTTGTTTACTTACTGCAAGCTTACGCCATTTTCCACACTATACGTCTAATCTTTGTTTTCAGCAAGACCGGTGAGATTGACAACTTCACTGTACTGTTGGGACAAAGTATTTTGGTTGTGTTGTGTGCAGGTTCCGCGTTGTTGCTGACACCGGTGAGGCGCCATGACCACCGTTAGTGGCATGAACCTTCCGAAGATCCTCTTTCTCCTACTGGATTGATAACCTTGGTTCTTAACTGAGGGAAATTCTTACCGCTACACTCATCACACCCTCCTCTTAGGGTTCCCAACACACCATCCATAGCAAAGAATTTTTGGCACCTATGTTGGGGACTTAAAATTCATCATCATAAAGAAGTCTCCCCGTCAAGGCACCATCAAGGTGTAGCAACAAGAATTTCTGGTGCCGTTGCCGGGGAGAAAGAAGTCTTATGGCAAGGGGAGTCTCTCACTCTCAACCTCTTTATTTTGTTTATTGTCTTGTTTTTATTTTTTGTCTTGTTTTGCTTCTTTATATCAAAAACCCAAAAAAATTAGTTTACTTTATAGATGTTATTTATTTGCTTGCTTTTATTTTGCTAAAATGAGTTCCTCTGAGAATACTAAGTTGCGTGACTTCACTAGCACAAACAACAATGATTTTGTTTGCACACCTATTGCTCCAACTGCTGCTTTCTATGAAATTAAACCTGCTTTGTTAAATCTTGTTATAAAAGATGAATTTTCTGGTGTTAGTACTGATGATGTTGCTGCTCACCTTAATAATTTTGTTGAACTATGTGAGTGCAAAAGTATAAAGATGTGGATGGAGATATTATTAAACTGAAATTATTTCCTTTCTCTTTGAGAGGAAGAGCTAAAGAATGCTTGATATCTTTGCCTGGAAATAGTATTGATACATGGACTATGTGTAAAGATGCTTTCATTGGAAATATTATCCTCCTGCTAAGATTATATCCCTGAGAAGTGACATAATGAATTTTAAACAATTTGATAATGAACATGTTGCTAAATCTTTCAAAAGAATGAAAACTAGGGTGAAGAACTGTCTCACTCATGGACTGACTACTTGGATAATTATACAAACCTTTTATGCAGGATTGTATTTCTCCTGAAGGAACCTATTGGATTCAGCTGCTGGAGGTACCTTTATGTCCATCACTTTGGGCAATGCAACAAAGCTTCTTGATGATATGATGATAAATTATTCAGAGTGACACACTAAGAGAGCTCCACAAGGTAGAAAGGTAAATTTCTGTTGAGGAAACCTCCTCTTTGAGTGAAAGGCTTGATTCTATTATGTCTATGCTTGTTAATGGTAAAGATCAAGTTGATCCAAATAATGTTCCTTTAGCCTCTTTGGTTGCTCAAGAAGAGCATGTTGATGTGAACTTTATTAGAAATAATAATTTTAACAATAATGCTTATAGAAATAATTTTGGTGGAAACAATTATAAGCCCTATCCTCCTAATAATGGTTATGGTAATTCTTATGGAAATTCCTACAATAATAATAAAATCTCTACCTCTGATCTTGAAAACATGCTTATAGAAATTATTAGCACACAAACTGCTTTTAATAAATCTGTTGAGGAAAAGCTTGGTAAAATAGATGTTCTTGCCTCTAAAGTAGATAGCCTAGCTATTGATGTTGATTTTCTAAAACTGAAGATTTTGCCACATGATGTTAAAGAAAGAAAAACTTTGAATGCCATCCAAGTTCGAATTGATAATAATGTTATGTTGATGGCTGAATTACGTGCTAGGTGGGAAAGAGAAGATGAATTGGCTAGAAAGAATAATATTGCTAGAGTTTGCACTATCACCACCACTAGTAAAACTGAAGCTCCAAGTGCTATTAAACCTCCTACTATCAATGGTAAAGTAGCTGGTGTTAACAAAGTCTCCACCCCTTCGGTGAAACGTGCTAAATTGCCTCAAATTGCTGAAATTGCTTCTGATAGAAGTGCTGAAATTTATAGAGATGTGGGAGATAATGGTCCCATTACTTTTTATGATAATAACTTTTATTTTTATGATTGCAATATCTCTGAAGTTATTATGTTTCTACAAAAGCTTGCTAGAAGTCCCAATGCTAGTGCCATGAATATGGCATTTACTGAACATATTACCAATGCTCTAGGAAATTAGATGATGGTTGGGAGCCCATCATTAAGATAAAAGTTAATGATTTTGATTGAAATGCTTTGTGTGATCTTGGTGCTAGTATCTCTGTTACGCCTGAAAAGCTTTATGCTATGCTTGATCTACCACCGTTGGAACACTGTTATTTGGATATTCATCTTGATGGTAATGCTAAGAAGAAACCTTTTGGTAGAATTGATGATGTTCTTATTATGGTTAACAATAACCTTGTCCCTGTTGATTTTGTTGTTATGAACATTGAATGCAATGCGTCTTGTCCTATTGTTTTGGGAAGACCTTTTCTTAGAACTGTTGGTGTTGTTATTGATATGAAAGAGGGGAGTATTAAATATCAATTCCCACTCAAGAAAGGTATGGAACACTTTCCTAGTACGAGAATGAAGCTACCTTTTGACTCTATTATTAGAGTAATTTATGATGTTCATTCTTCCTCACTTGAAAATAGTTGAGTTGCTTTCTATGCCTAGCTGAAAGGCGTTAAAGAAAAGCTCTATCGGGAGACAACCCGTTTTATTTCGCCGTTTTCAACCCGTTTTCCGTCGCTTCTTTTTGTTAACTTTGTACCTAGGCGTTGTCTATTTACTTAGAAACCCCTCTGTATCTTTCATTTGTGTCTTTGTTGAGCCAAGTAAAGCCTCTAGTGGAAAGTTGAGACTATATTTCGGATTTCTGCGCAGGAAACAGATTTTAGATATTCACTGTTAAATTCGTATAAAATAACATAAAATTCAAAATGACCTGAGTTTGTTTGTGCGTAATCCTGGGCTATATACTCAACTTTTCTTAGTTTAACACTTTTTTATTTGAGCAATAGAAGATTTTTCGAAAAAAAAATCATGTTTACCTACTGTCATGTTTTGACAGATTTCTGCGAATAATTGCATTTGCATCTTAATCTCTTTCTTTTGGGGTTCTTTTGAGAAAAAGAGTTTTAAAAGAAGTTGTGACGGTAGCTAATGTGTTTATGAGTGTTAGGCTTGTGTTGAAACTGAAACATGTGAATTTATTATGTCGATTGCACTAACGTTGTTAATGAAGATTGTGAGAAGTTTGGTGTGAAGGAAGTTTTCAAGGGTCAAGAGAAGAGGATAATATGACGTGATCAAGAAGAGTGAAGATCCCAAGCTTGGGGATGCCCCGGAGGTACATCCCAGAAAATTCCAAGAAGACCCAAGCTTCTAAGCTTGGGGATTCCCAAGGCATCCCCTTCTTCATCGACAAATTATCCGGTCACTTTTAGTGAAACTACATTTTTATTAGGTCACACCTTATGTGCTTTACTTGGAGCGTCTTTTATTTTTGCTTTCAGTTTTTTTTATTTTGGCAATAAGCTTGGTTGTACCCCAGCATTCTTTTATTGGAGAGTGACACAGTCTGCTTTTTCATGGGAATACTTTGTATTCTTAATCTTTGTCTTGGATGTTGCATTTATTTAGCTCCTGTTTTGCATGCATCTCTTATCTAGAGTTGTTAGTTTTAGTAGTTTTATGTGAGTACTCTCATGTTTGCTTGCTGTATCATGTAGAGTATTTTTGTTATAACATATCTTGTATGGTGCTTATTGTGAAAAGAAACCGCTGCTTGAAGTAGAATTTTTAATGGTGCAAGTAGAATCTTGTATAGACTGTGGCTAGAACTTTTTCATATCATGCTAGATGTTATTTAAGTTTTAAAGCCTTGTGGTTATTGAGTAGCATGATTATCCTCAAATATCTGAGAGTTTTTGATGTGCCATTGAAAGAATCATGAGTTGTTCTTGTCATACTGAAGCATAAATTTGAAGTGTTCTCCTTTGAATGTTTTATTTGGTTGACTTGGCGCATGATCACACCATGTTTATGACTATGAACCAGTCACTAGTAGAATCTATGATCATTTAGGTTTTGAACTTGTGTTACCACTTATGCTTTGATTAATGATGTTTATGTCGCTATGCATGATTATGGCTCTTATGCTCTCTTGGTTTTTCGCTCCCAGTCTTCTGCTAGCCTCCACCTGTACTGAGTACGGAATTCAACTCGTGCATCCAACTCCCTAAAACCATGTTTTTCCATTGTGTCCACCATACCTACCTACATGTGGTATTTAACTACCACTCCAAGTAAATTGCTCATGTGTTACCTTCAAAATCTTCAAAATTACTCCTGCTTTGTGTTCCTGTTTCTGCTCATTAGGACGTAATTAGAGAATCTTTATCTCACTTGTTGATGGGATTTCACACCCTGGACTAGTGGCTTCATCCGCTTATCCAATTGATTGAAGAGATGGCAGCGGGGTGCCCAACCCGAAATTATTACACACACAATCTCTTCACTATTTTTGCCCCTAATTTATCAGTCAAACCATAATTGTGTAAACAAAAGAGAAAGAGGGATTACCTTCTATACCAGTTGCATCCTTCATATGGGAGCCGCTCTTGTGAAATCTAGTTGGCTTGTGACGTACTGTATTTTCTGTTTACCATTCCTTGACATTAGTATACATCTCCCAAAATATAGACACTCCTCCATGGTATGTGATTGTTGGCAGGCACCCGAGGATTCGGTTAGCCATGGTTTGTATAAGATGGATGGGAGGAGTGTCAAAATTCTAATACCTTTGTTTAATAAAATAAAAGATCTAGAACATGAGTGATCCATGCTTCCCTCTGCAAAGGGCCTTTCTTTTACTTTTATGTTGAGTCTCCATCTTCTAGCTTTCTGCACAGTTGAGAGAGCATTTTTGCCATTCTGAGTTTTATGTGCATTTGTCCCGGAAACATTATTAATTGATTCATGATGTGTTATTGATTGTTCTCTAATTATTTGTTCTAGTATTCATCATGAACTTTGAAGGTGTCTTGGCATTTATGTTTTGCCCCACTCTTAAGGACTAGCGAAACACCACTTTGCCATGCTTTCTCTATACTTGAAACAAACGTATATCTTTCTTTGCATTGTTATTCATGATCTTCTATTTTAGTTACTTCTCATGATTCAAAGTGATTGCTACACTTTATTATTAAAGTTCTATTATCATGTTTGTGTTAAACTTCTATGATCACAGTTTACATGCTCTGCTTTACATATTATGCTCAAGATTGTGTGGTAGCATGTCACCCCATAAATTACTTTGTTTTATTGTTTACCTACTCGAGGACGAGTAGGAACTAAGCTTGGGGATGCTTGATACTTCTCCAACGTATCTATAATTTCTGATGTTCCATGATGATATTATGCAAATTGCTACATGTTTTCTCCCTTCTTTATAACAGTTTTAAACGTTTTCCTGGACTAACCTATTAACAAGATGCCAAGTGCCAGTTCCCTGTTTTCTGTTGTTTTTTATTTCAGAAAAGTTGTTCTGGAAATATTCTCGGAATTGGACCCCACGAA